>CM076080.1:16785000-16890000 GCA_038088235.1 Zacco platypus
TCCCAGCGGATCAGGCTGACTCAGCGCCTGCTCTGCTTCAGATGATCGCCGCTCTGCGGCCTGATCAGAGCACCGCTCACAAGCCACCTTCAGTGTCCGAGAGCACCTGTTTCAGTGCATACCATGCCACCTCCCAGAGAATTTAAAGAGCAATTCTTAAGACCTGTTTCCCTCAAGTGAGCATACAGAACTTATTTTTCTAAAAGAGCATATTCTCACCAGCATTTGTTTCAAAATGCCGAGCCTCTGAGCATGTCATTTGCTGGCTCTGCCCCCACAAGCCGCGATGATTGAGGAAAAGCCCTCTCAATACGAGAGCGAGCTCAATGCTGACCATGCTCCGCTGAATATGACATGACGTTCTCCCCTGACTCAGGTGAGATTCGTGGAATATATTCACTCTGAAAGAGCATATTTTCCTGGCTCTGCCCCCTGAAGCCGTGTTAATTGAGGACGAGCGCTCTCACTACAAGAATGCAAGAGTAAGCTTAATGCTAACAGCACATTAAACACTGTGCCCGCTCATGTTTTCTTGCCCTTGCAACTAACCGCTGTTATAGTGAACAAGATAAAACAAACATATCACGAGTGTCAGGTCCCTTGGCAGCGACCCGTTTCTTGAGCCAATTCAACTCCTTGCCACACGGGCTGAGGCATGGCAGGCCAACTCCGGAGTGTCAAAATGGGTTTTGGGGACAAAAAAGTTATAAACGAGTTATAAACTTAAATTAGCCCGAAAACTCCTGCGTTTCGACGGCGTGGTTCCCACCTCAGTGGGGAGCAAGGACACTCGTGTTCTGTTTTCCAAGGTGAAAAGCTTACTGGCAAAAGGAGCCGTAGAGTCAGGCTTTACGAGGTCTCAGGCCCATCCTCGATCTCAGACTTCTGAATCGTGCCCTCATGAAGTGTTTGTTCAAAATGACTACTTTGAAACAGATCCTCTTGCAGATATGCCCAGGGGACTGATTCTTTTCTCTGGACCTGAATGCTTACTTTCACATCCAGATAGCCCCCCATCAGAGGCACCTCTTGAGATTCATCTTCGAGAAAGTGGTATATCAATATACAGTCCTCCCATTTGGACTGTCCCTATTTTCTCATACCTTCACGAATTGTATGGACCTGGCTCTTTCCCCTCTGAGTGCAGAGATGGGAATCTGCATTCTAAACTACTATGATTGTCTCATTTTAGCCCAGTCGGAGGCTGAGGTAGTATCGCACAAATCCCTGGATTGCACATGGGGCTCAGGGTCAACTTTGCCAAAAGCTCACTGTCTCCCAGCCAACGGATCTCATTTCTGGGAACAGTTTTCGACTCAAACAATATGAGTCATGCTAGAGCGCGCTGACCATACAGCAGCTTGTGGCCACCTTCAGAATAGGAACCTAACAACCTCTCAGAGTGTTTCAGATAATTCTTGGTCTCATGGCCTCTGCTCCTCCAGTGATACAGCTGGGCCTGCATCGCATGCAGCCCCAACAGTACTGGCTGAAACCTCGAGTCTCGTTCTATGCTTGGCATCACAGATGCTTGCATATCAAGGTAGAACCCTTGGAAGAACCCTTGCTTAATATAAAGTGGAAGAGCAGGGCATGGCTTTGCAGATGATATGCAGGATGAAGGTCATCTTGACAGATGCATCCAACACAGGTTGGAGAGCCCTGTGCAAAGGTAGACCGGCCTTTGGAATCTGGTTGAACGTGGAAAGCGTTCTGGTTGCACATCAACTGACTGGAAATGCTGGCAGTCTGTTGAGCCTTTCAGACTTTCCTGCCACACCTGGAAGGACACCACGTCTTGGACAATATGACAGTGGTGTCCTATATAAATCGCCAGGGCGGGCTCTCCTCTATGCGCCTCTTCACTCTGGTGAAGAATGGGCCTCTCAGAATGGGCACATTGCAATCTGCATTCACTGAGGGCAGCGCATGTGCTGGGTAAACTGAACTAGAGAGCAGACATGCTGTCCCAGAACAATGTCTCCTCAGGAGAGTGGATGCTCCATCCCCAAACAAACAGGATGATCTGGCACCCCCAGACTGAACTCTGGGCTCTGCACCTGTGGCCTCTCGATAGGAGCCTGTTGACCTCCCCGACAATGTTCTAAATACTATTTCTCATGCTAGAGCCCTGTCTACAAGATGCCTCTATGCCCTTAGATGGTCTTTTTTGCTTGGCGTACCCATCTAAATGTGATATATCTTTAATATTCAAAGAATCACGAAGCAGAGGCTATCCCGATGGATAGTTGACGTGATTGCGCTTGTATACTCCTCTTTGGGCCTACAATGCCCCATTGGAATAGGAACACCCTCCATGAGAGGCATGGTCTCATCCTGGGCATGGTCCAGAGGTGTGTCCATTGCAGAAATCTGTGCGTTGGTCAGCTGGGCCTCGCCGTCCACTTTCGCCAGGTTCTACAAACTGGACATTCCTGCCTTACAGGCTCAGGTTCTTTCTGCATAAGTGCCTCTCCTCCATCATCTGCCTCTGTGCCATCGTTGGTTTGTTTCATTCTGACTGCACAAACCAATGGCCGTGCAGTTTCACTGCGTGATTAAATAAGACTTCAGTTACTGGAGAAAAGGACTTTCCCCCACCACGTGTAACAGACACAGTACTCGTTCCTGTATCTCAGTGAACAGAGGTTACATTAGTAACCAAGTCGGCTCGTGCTCACGCTCGTGCTCGTGCACACACTTCACAGTGACATGATTTTCCCAGCAAAAACGCCCCTTCACACAAAAATCAGTCTACATGCTTTTAATAGACAACCTAAGAAGTTGGGGTTAAGTTTTATTGAGCTGTTCACACACTGGCAATAAAAAAGTAACTTATAAATAGAAATTCTTTCACATATTCCCTTTAAATGATAGACATGATATTGCAAATGAGCATTTTTGTTGAACAAGCAACAGGAATACGACCTCAGTAACAAAGAAGTAGCTAGCATACTTCTAGTTTGTTTTATTAAGTAAACTTAAGTTCAAATATATTTTCCAACTATACTTTACAGTATGTAGCTTAAATCAATTTATTATACTTGTATGTTTTTTATATTTTCTTTCCACTAGTCTGAAAGAAGAGAATTTGTGAAAGCAAAATATCCCACAATCTTAGAAAGTATTAAAATTACATTTTCTGTGATGTTTCATAATTGAGGATATATATGAATCAGGTTGGAACAGAAAAGAACTGTCAATCAAAGAAGTCAAATGTTTATCTGTTTCTGTGTGGATTTCTGTGCGGTATGTAAAAAAAGAGCTATTCCACCCCAAAACTGACTTATTATAACCTTCAAAATGTAAGTTTATAAGTCAATCATAAGAGTAAACATAAATACACACCAAACATATTTTGAATATTGACTTATACTTTTATTAAGTATATTTAAATCAACAGAATAGGTACAAATATAGGCCAAACATAAGCCAAGTTTCTTTCTAATTTTTAGTTTAAAAGAAGTAAATCAACTTGAATCAACTTTTTTTTTCTAGGACTTAGATAGAGGATCATTAGAAAAAATACACCAGCAAATATGGAGGTACTGTAAAATGCATATTCACACTGCTGTCTACCAGTGTTTCATGAACTTTTTATGAACTTTGTTAAATAACTTAGATTTCACTGATTATTTACAACCACTCATCCCTGAACCTTCTTCAAACGAGGTAATATTTAAAAATAAACTCACATGAATTATCTGTAGGATGACAGAACTAGACCACAGATTCATCGTCTTGAGTATCATAAATATCTGATATGGAGATCTTCTACAAAATGCACATTTGAATTTGTAAAGTGATTTGACAGGGTTCTGATCTTACAAGATCCTCATGAGATCATCCAGTAAAAGGAACATTTCTCCCATATGTCATGTCTGGAAAACCTCTCATGCATCCCGTTTCAAGGAGTAACAGGAGAACACAAGCCAAACATCTCACACAAGCAGTCAGTATGCAGATATATGGGTTTGGATACCATCAGAAAGATCTATGAAGCTTTTATTGGCAGAGAATCAAGTACAATGTAGAAAGCTAATGCACATTTAAGCTTAAAGGAGGATATTAATTATTATTAGTTATCATAGCCAGATAATTTAGATCAACTTCTTGAAATGAACATCTATAACTCAATGAAGTTGTGCAGTGTCCAGATGGTTTCAAGTTTTGATTCAGTTGTGGATTAATTTTTAATAAACATTTCTCTATATTGAAATAGATGTGGCAAATATCTTAAACGGTCACACTTACTAGTCCAGTTACAATAATAATGTACGTTGTTATAATGTACAGTAATAATGCACGTTATGTAACATTACCAACAATAACACTTACAGTTTCATTGTTACGTGTAGTTATTATAGCAATAACTGTAAATTATGCATAATTACATGCAACTAATCCAAAATTTATGGTAAGTACATCAAGTTACTTAATATTACTCAGTATTTAAATGTATAATCATAGTGTAACAAAGACACCTTAAAATAAAGTGTAACTGTACCTACTTACACTTGTGCAATTATTTTGTGAAGCTGCTTGTAATTAAACAAAGGCTAGTTGTGTTAATACTAGTAACTCACATGATTATCTACAAACATATAATGTGTTAAAAACAGTTAAATAATAAAAAAGATAAAATTATACTGAAGTTACAGTTTTTAACTTTGCTATAATGAGAGAACCATCAAAGGCAAAGGAACAGGCTGGAATCGGATCCACGTGCAGTAAAGTTTATTCACAATCAAACCACAAGATAAACAAACATCAGGTAACTAGAGTAAGCAAGAAAATTCAGGACAGGAACAAGATATAGTGAATAACAACATCTGACAAACCAACTAGAGAAGCACAAGGGTATAAATACACAAAGGTAAACAAGGTTAAAAGATAACAAGGGGGAGTGGCTAATAGGCAAGACTACAAAGAACTACAAAACACGGCACAAGACAGGAAATTAAAGTCCACACAAGACAAGGGAACACAGGCTAGGATCATGACATTTGCAAATAGGTTTAGAAAATAACACATTCACTGTATATTAATTAGTGACCTATAAATATAAATATATATATATATATATATATATATATATATATATATATATATATATATATATATATATATATATATATATATATATATTAGAAAATGAATGTTACAAATAAATCACACCAATATTGGTCACTAATTATGCATGAGTATGTACTACATACACTCTTAAAAATAAATGTTCTTTATTGGCATTGAGGATATAAGAACTTTTAACATCCATGGAACCTTTCCAGTTGACAAATGGCTCTTTATAATGGAAAAGTTTTTTTTTTTAGAAAATTAAAAATGTTCTTCACATTAAGAAAAAATGGTTCTTTTATGAACTGTTCATTGAAAGGATCTTCAGGGAACAAAGAAAAAAAAAGAAAAAAAAGGTTCTAACAGTGAAACTGCCATTTGGAACATTTATTTTTAAGAGTGAATGGTGGCAAATTAGTTTTAGTCAACAATTAGTCATAGTAGGCTATAATAACATAGAACATGTTCCTGTTCATATTTCAAACAGGTCAGCTGACACTTCCTGTCCTTACTGGTAACACAGCACCGCTGCTGTAACCCGGACGCCTCTTACACTGAAATTAAAGCACAAGTATTATGAATATTGTGAATACTTAATAAATAATATATAAATAAATATATAAAATCTCTGTCATGACATAATGTTTTCATCAGTTCAAGTGGCCTAAAAATGGATCGCAATATGTGCTTGAACCAAATAAATGTCTCAGCCCGAGTTTAGTTTGCTTTGAGTCTATGGTGCATTTAGCTAGGAGGAGGAGGAGAAGGAGGAGAAGAAGGAGGAGGATGAGGAGAAGGAAGAGGAGGAGAAGGAGAAAAAAGAAAAATGAGGTAGAGTAGGAGGATAAGGAGAGGAAGAATTCTATTATTCAATAGTTGAAACAATGTGAATAAAAGGAACTTTGACAAAAAAGTAGATCAAAAGTGATTTGAGTCTACTTTCAAGCCCAGATACAGTATGAAGAAAAAAGAAAATTCTTTTTTGTTCAGTTCACTTTTGGGTCAGCCCTTTACAGCTGAGTTTGTCTCTTTTATAGAGATCTTACAGTAAGTGTGAAGAGTAACTATTGAGTGTGAGAAATAAAATAATCTGGTAAAAAAAAAAAAAAAAAAAGGAAATGAAAAAAAGAGACTCCCAAAATCATTTTTACACACTGTTTAAAGTGAGACTTTTTAGTTCTTTTAGCTTTGATATCCAGTCAACAGCAATAATAAATGCTCGCCATGTAGCAGATCAAATTACAGCCACAATATTTGTCAGATTTATCTGAATGTAATTTTTTTGACCAAATCCTGCAGTCCAAGTGGTTATGTATTTAAAATAAGGTTGTAGATTTGACAGCGTGTGCAGTCATCATGAGAAGGGGGAATACTGACCACACTGTGCTGGCAGCTCCAGTGGAACATAGTTTCTATGGCAAAGATGGATATAGGCAGAGGCCAGAGTGCAAAAGCCTGGTTTGGAAACATCTGCATGCTCATCACGTATACACTCCAATTCTTCACACTTCAACATGAAATGCACAGGGTCCACCTAAAAAAGACAGAAAGCACTTCATCTGAAAAAAGAATGCTCATTAATGCAATGTAGAAATAAGAATAAAGAGTTGGACATGGAGAGAATTCATCTGAAGTTCATTTTGTTGTTTACTATTGCATTCTTTCATTCTCTTTTTCATTTCCTCACTTCCCGCAAGGAGTGGATGTCTTTTGATCAATCTAATCAAAGGGATCTTTATATACAATGGCTTGTAATAGTTAGCACATGTCGTTGAGTGAGAGGAAACCGAGTAGTTACCACTCTGAAACAGGGGCTCAGAAAAGAATTTGTGGAGAAGAACATAAATTTGCACGACAGGGAGTCGGCAGTGCCATTCTGACAGATTTCAGCTTTCCTGCTGGCACATTCCAAATCCACCTAAAGCAAAGGGCATGAAAATATTACATTAGATCCACACAGTCTTTATTTAGACACTCTCGTGTCATTGCAAATCCACATGACATTCTTCTCTCCCGTGGAACACAAAAGATGTTTTGATTAATGTTGACACAGTTCTTTTTTCGTACAGTGGAACCACAACGATTCATATGTTTGAAAATTAAATGAAAATTAGAAATGTTCCTTTGGAAATAAAGTGAAATAAGCTCACGCCAAAGTGCTAAAATTATTAACTGGAAATAAATTAAAACTGAACTAAGAATAAAAAGCAATACAAAAAATAAATAATAATAAAATGAGAACAGCACATAATGAAAAAACGATCAAATACATTTACATTGCCATATACAATAACATGCTAAAACTATTCTGAGAGTTGTCATGATTGAACCAAAATGACATGAAAACTAAAAATAAAAATAACACTGCTACAAATGAAATTTGAGAGTTGTTACTGTATTTTGATGTTATTTGCCTTTTTTGGGGTCTCGACACTGATCACTATATGCCTGAATGGATAAGAGCAGTGTGAACATTTTCCAAAGTTTCACATTTTTACTCTCATGCTTGGATTGACATGAGAGTAAATGACTTTAAGTAAAATTAACTATTCCTTTGGCTCTTTACTTCCATTTCACTTCTGTTATAGCCTACACTGTGTTATAAGACACACTTTTATTTGAAATACAAAAGAGCATGCACAGTACATTTTCGAAGCAAAATAACAGAAATATTTCTGTGGTTTATGTCTGTCTGTTTTAGGTGTGCTGCATGCGATCTCATATGTTAAACAGGTGTACATTCTTCACAGATTTCTTTCGTTACCTGCCAGCTGTCAGTAAACTGAAGCACACTGTGTGTGTGGGAGCCATCTGGCAGAAGAAGCTCATTAGCTGCTTCATTATCATTGGTTCCTAAAAGACCTGTGGACACACCTGAAAAACGATTTATTAAAATAACATGTTAGACCACATGATGCATATTAGAATGATTCTCCGCAATCAGAGGAGAATCAACTTCTGTAGGCAGCAGTGGTTTTAAGTGCCAATAAATCTATTAACACATTGCGTTACAGAATATTAACATTTACAATAGTAAGCAACAGTGACTGCCCACTTTTCCTTTTTGATAATTAGATAAAGGACAAAGATCCAAGGCTGTGCATTTGTCTTTTATGAAGTCGTTAGCTGTTTATCCCAATAAGTATAACAAAAGATGTGAATCAGTACAACATAAGACTATTGACAGCATAAACCACAAGTTACAGTGATGCCATGGGGTCACTATAACTTTTTTTTTAAGAAATAGATTCTTTTATTCAGCAAGGATGCATTAAATTGATAAAAAAAATTAGAGAAAATGAGACATTTACAAAAGATTTTTCAAATGAATGCTGTTCTTTCTAACTTTCTGCTCCTCAAAGAATCCTAAAATTCCAGCTGTGTCATCACAGGAATACATTGCATTTTGGGGCAGCATGTGTGTACGTCTGGAGTATGCGGTCATCTTTTGACATGAATTTCTCTGATTGATAGAGCTCACTTTAGGATTGTGGTATTTGGTTTGTTTTTTAATTTTTTTATTTTTTTGGTCAAATCAGAATAGCATACAATCTGAGCCCTGAGCACATGGTAGAACTGTCTTGAAAGTTTTAGCAACATTTTATTTCTAATGATCTTACCATGAAGCCATCCATCTAGGTTCACACTGCAAACTTCTAAATGTGTGTCACATGAGACCCGAAGACCTCTCTCATTGGACACCTCAAAGATGTTCCCATCCTTTCTGATAGCCACTTCATGGTTAGTGTATGGTATTTGCATTACGTGGCAATTAACTTCCACCTAAAATGTTTGCATAAATATGTTTAATTAGATCATATTTAAATTAGCTATGAAACCAACATTAGGCTTCAAAATGACAATAAGATATACCTCTCCATTTGGGTGAATTGCAATCACCGTGTTTTGCATTTGCACCTCAAGCGAGCGACGTTTGAACCTGACAGATTTGAGTGCAATGCTGAAGGTGTGCTTGATGAGATCAGCGGCTAGGATGAAGTCACAGGAAGCAGGGAGTTTGAACAGATGTCCATCAAATGACACCAAATAGACATCTGCCACTAGAAATGCCTGATCTGCCAGAGGAAATAAAGTACAAAGACAAATGTGAGAAAATGGAGATAGGGAGAATAATCACCTTTAAAAAAAATTGTCATTTGTTTCTCATTTACTAAAGTTTCAAACCTCTATGACTTAAGAGTTACACTTTTTTCGATAGTCCACTTTTGACATTCTACTAACAACTAGTAACTTTGCAGCTACAGTACATGTCAACTAACTCTCATTAATCTGCAACTACATTGTTAAGTTAGGGTTAGTATAAGTTGGCTTATAGTTGCAAAGTTACTTATTAGTCAGTAGAATTTCTGTTGGGGAGCATCACAATAAAGCGTTAGCAGGTGTTACACAGACACTCTACTCTATAATACGCTGACTTGTAGTTGACATGTAGTTGCCTTTCGAAATGAAGTGTTACTGACTTTCTTTCTTCGCTAGAACATAGAAGTACAATTCTGAAAAACATTGGGGAGCAAACATTAGTCTCCACTGACTTTCATTGTATGGAAAAAAATCTAAATATCTATTTTTGTCATACAGGTATGGAATTTTATGGTGGTGAGTAAAAGATGCCAGAACTTTTTTCAGAGAACTATCTCTAAACAGGTAATTTCATGAATCTAATGAATAGAAAATGCATCTGAAGTTGAAAAATCCCAGAGGTCTAGATTAACTCAATTAGTGGTTTGGAAAACATATGTTCCACATGAGCTAAAGACTCTGAAACTTTGAAATAACTCACAGTTAACAGGACTGTCCATTATCTTCCTCTTCAGCCTGTAGAGCTCTGCTGTTGGACTCACAGAATTCAAGGCCAGTAGAGGCTTCAAGACAAACTCCTCCAGAAGAACTTCAGTCACACCTGCTTCCTTCACCTTCAGCCATGGGCCCACAGGAAGTGGCACCCTAAAGATCAGCTCACCCTCACTGGAGTAACAGACAGTTGTCCAGAAAAAGTTTGGAATTATATACAGTACATTTCTATATGACTCACCACCACTGTAAGCCCAAATCAATATATTTACACTTATTTTACAAGAGGGAATTTAAAGGACTTTTTTAAATATGTCCACCTGATTTTTTTTTTTTAAGTTAAAAATATATTTACATTAGATATACATTTACAATTTCTGGGCTGTAATCCTCCCTTGAATAGTTTTTTTAAAAAAAATTCTCATTAAAACCAAATACGCTTACCAGTGATAATATATCAAGAGCAGAGACACATTTGCGTGCATTTTGTTTTGCGATTCCACTGGAACAAATAGAGAGTCTCTGCAACAGCCTTAAGCAATAGATTGAAGCACTTGTTTGTGTGAAGACTGTGCACGAGCGCCAAGAGAACACTGTTGCCTTCTGCCATTGATAACAGTGGCAATAAGCACTCAGCATTATTTAAAAAACAACACATTCCAACCCCAGATCACCTCTTATTTAACAGAAATGAGTGAATTGCAAATCAAATGCAGATGTTTCTCTTATATTAGGTACATCTATACCGCAAGATGTTTCAAAAAAAGGTGGGGACAACGTCAATGCAGGCAAAAAGTTGTGGGGACTTGTCCCACCCATCCACCCTCAAATTACACCTAAGCTTTAACACACAAACCACAGTGAAGGTGACAACTGAAAATTAGGCTAAATGGAAGATAAGCTTTCAATCACAAAAAGACAAATAACTGACAAATAACTTCAATATCCAAGTGATAATAAATACAGCAATAGTATAAACAGATGCAGCAAACAGGGAAAGAAAAGTATCTGTTATCTACATAATTTATTCATGTCATGTAGCATTGGTGGTACATGGAGAACCATATTATTATCCAAAGATTTCAAACCTCAATGGTCCTCGAGGGACATTTGCTGCCTATGTGAAGTGGGTACTGGTGAACTGCGCAACCCCATTCACCATCTGTTCTGCTAAGGAAGACATCACCAGCCACACTCCAGAGCCAGAGCCCAGCCAGCCGCATCCCACACCCTGCACAGAGCTTACGCCAGAGCCCGCTGCAGACACAGAGCCTGAGCCTGCCGAAATGCCAGCACCAGAGTAAACACCTGAGCCAATCTCAGCCCGAGCCCCACAGAGACCGTGACCCAGCAACAATGTCTTTACCATTGAGTGTGCTTGTGGAGTTCAAGGACAGGGAGCAGAGCTATGCCCACACTCTATTCACTGAGCGTGAGCTGCAGCCTCTGCAATATACAATGAAGAATTGGAAGAGGAAATTTCCTTTAGTCTCCCATCGCTTCTGGTCCCACCCACCTTCAAGTCTCCTGTATCCCCACTGGTCTCCAGCCCTGCCTTGGCAAGAGGATCCTCTGGCTCCTCCTCCAGCCTCTGAGCCAGTCACTCGACCTCGACTCAATGACCAGTCAGCTAGGCTCCACCTTGGCTCTTCCTTCCCTCGGCTCATCTGGGACCATTATTCTTATGGCTTCACCTGGCTCCCTCAACCGTCCGGCCTCGACTTGGTCAGATGTCACTCTGCCTGCACCATGGACTTATGGGCGCTTCATCCCCCCACCCCTTTGGCTCCTTCGGGCTCCACCTTCCCTCTGGCTTCACCTTGGTCCTCTGGCACTCTGGCTTCACCTTGGATGACTATTGCTGCAGCTCCGTCTCGTTCTCCAGATCCAATGTGTCGCTTGGACTCATCAACTCTGTGGTTCCACCTTGGTTTCCACCTCCATCGGCTCCATCTCAGTTTGTCGTCCCCCTGGGTCTACCGGCCAAGTCTCCACCATGGCTCCTCCTTGGTCTGGGTCCCCACCTGGCTCCTTATGCACTCATCTTCTCCTTGACTCCTATCACCATCATCGCCACCCTGGTTTCTTCCTCCATCATCTCCTATTGTTTACTGCCATTTGATAGCCCCTTGTCCACCTCCTAAACCCTCTTCCTACCTCCTCGGTTGGACTCGTTATGGGGAAAGGACACACCTTCCGGGAGGGTAAGCTACTGTAACAGCCTTGTTCTGTTTTAGTTTCTCTTGTTCCATGTCGTCTTTAATTTATGTGGCTGTGTTTATTTCTCCTGGTTATTGTCAGAGTGTTATTCTCTACTCAGTTCATTATGTGCTTGATCACTGCCATGCTGCTGACATTACTGTCTGTGAGCTTGATTTTCTTGTAGGAGGGCTTAAAGAGTGGTTAGTTTTTGACTGACGCATTATATTCATTGACATAACATCAATAATAAACATACAACATACAAGTTTTATCACAAACTAAATTGCCCCAAAATTACAAATACATATTTATTTATTGAATATTAGTATGTTTAAATTGGATTTGAAAAACGAATTGAAAACACGTAACTTGAAAACAAGCTACACGTTTTAAAATACAAAACTTCTATATGGTACCATTGTGGTGTACGTGTGCTGGGAGCCTCATGGAAGCATGATTTATGTGAACTACTGGGTTATTGATATTAATCAGATTATGATATAAATCAGACTCTGGTGTTTGGATAAGACAAAAAAGATATTTTGAGGAATGTTGGTAACCAGATTGACTTCAACCACTGACTTCCATTAAATGGAGTTGGAAAAAAGCAAACAAAAAGAAATTTCTCAAAATATCTTCTTCTATGTTTCACAGAAGAACAAACGTCAAACAGGTTTGAAATGATTTGGGGGCGAGTAAATGACAGAATTTTAATTTTTTAAAGTTTTTACATTTTTAAGTTAAGATTTGTTGTATTAAACCTGATTACTGATAATAACAACAACTTCTCATTTTTTTTGTGGTGAAGGGATGTTGTCTGGCTCACTTAACGCTACAAAATTGTTTCGGCTGATGTTTATAGTTAGAGTGCTTCTAGAATATTCTGTTCCAGATCACACCACAGCAGTTAAATCAAATTGCACTTTAACCACTTGGCCATTTAATTTATGCAATTTGAGAATTCTGTTGTTGATTTACTTCTGTGTTTTGGATTGTGGTCATATCGCATGAGTTTTAGATCATGTCTTGACAATCTGCTGTACAACTTAAAATTCATTGGTCCCTCAATGATTTAGGCAGTCCAGACCCTCAGGCATTATAGCAGCTCCACATCCCTCTACAGACATATGCCTCACAGTTGGGGTTTGAGGTTTTGTTGTTGGTATGCTTTGTTTTTAACAAAACATCCTGCTGTGTATAATTAGCAAACAAATAAACTTTGTCTCAGTTGCCCACAGAACATTGCTCCAGTAGTGCTCGCAGCCTCCAGGTGGTCTTTAACAAACTTGAAATAGGAAAGTGTGTTATTTTGGAGTGCTGTGTTTGTTATGATCAGTGGAGGGTGAATATCTGATGGTCTGTTATCACGTGACATTATTTTGTATTGTATTGACTATGCAGTGGTGTACTCCAAAGTGTATTTTTTAAAAACTGTTCTTGCAGATAATATAACATTGCTGAAATAAAATGCCACTAAAGTCTCAATTTAAAGGACTGTTTGAACGCAGCCTTCATTTTGGTCCTTCATTCGGTCTGTTTTGAAGGATGCCTCAAGTGCTTCGAGTCCTCCAATCACCCACAATTCTTTGCACAGATTCCACACATTATACTTTCAATAATTTGATACGCTAATCCACATAGGAAGAACAGACATGCCAACTAGTTACTGACCTGATGCAGTCTAATATACACATAGCTGAAGCGAATTGATTGTTCTGGAGTAAGGTTTACGTAAGCTAATGTGAAAATAAGGGGGCAGTCTGAAATCTAACCCAATGGCTCCCAATTAGGGCGTGCAGCAGTTCCATTTTCACCACAGATTTACAGTACAAAATATGTGGGGCACTATAGAGCTGGGGAGGGCACAGACACCCTCTATTCAGTTTAGTATCATAATATTAGCCGAAGTCATGAATTACATTTTAATCTATCCTGCTAACTTTATGACTTAAAATAGCCTAGAAAATCTGAAACATAATATGGAAGCATAATATGGCCTCTTTAATAGGCTAATTTTACACAGACAGGTTTATAATCTGGCACCCCAAACACACCAGCAGAGATCAAAACACTCCAGCCAAGTTCAGAGAGAATACCTGTTGTGCTCGAATATAGCAAACGATGATGGGCCATGTATGTGGCAGATTTGCAGCATACCTTTTGGAAAACTTGTACATTAGTAAAAGCTGTCTTCTGACACCGACTAGCATGGCAGCCATTCGTGCCTCTATCCACTGAAAGGTCTGCTGGCTCACCTGAAAAACATTACACACATCACCTATTATGTCTATCTCGCTCGATCAACATCAACTAAGACTTCAGAAAAACAGATAAATGCATCTTTCTTGCCATGTCCACTGCAAAGATGACAACGTGCAAAGCGGTCAGAGACGGCACCCTCAGGTGAGGATCATAAAGTATCGCAGGCAAGAGCTCGGTCAGCTCTCTGGTCCACAGCTGTACTCCTTGCTGCCACGCGGTGTCCAAACGCACCCCCGTCACATCATGGTACGCTCCAGCTAGAGTGGCCAGGGGTTCTGCAAGAAATTAAACCTACAATAACACTAATACACACTGACAGGCATTTTCAAATGAAAGGTGATGACATGAAACCACAGTTGTGCTGGTGCATAATTGCGACTGGTTTCCAGATGCTTATGTAATGATGCGACTAGAATGCTGTCAAAATCAATTAGATTATGTGACCTTAATTGCCAAAGAAAATCATTTAAAAATGTGCTCAGTGTTTTAGAGAAATGTGTTTCCTGTCAATCACCCAGGGCAGCTCAAAGGGAACTGAGCTCGCAATTGTAAAAGAAATCAGCGGTAACCTGAATGAATGAAGAGTGACATACAGAACTTGATAAGACAAACTCACTCCTGAGCTCTTGCTGGACCTGTTGAGACATAAGATGCAGGATCTGGAGCATGTGCGGCAGGCTGTGTGTGAGCAAGTGTCGGAGTGGGCCGGTGGTCCACGCTTTCCACAGTGCTCCTGCTCTCTGCAGCAACACGGTCTCGGATCGCTGGGTCAGAGACAGCGGCCCCTGACTCAGCTCCAGCAGGAACATGCTGTCCCCTGCCTAGATGATAAATAATGTGTCCTTGCTGAATAAAAGTATTAATTTAAAAAAATGAACGGTATATATTTGATTACAAAACTCTCATTACAAGTTATTAGTTTCTAAATTAATCTTTACACAGCATTTAAAAGGATAGCTCAGTAAAAAATAATTTCTGTCATTGTCAATTAAGTTGTTCCAAACTTTTATGACTTTCTGTCTTCTTTGGAAGGAACATATTTTGAAGAACGGTCCATAAAATAAAAGTCAATAGTGTCCAAAACAACACTGGTTAACACTGGTTAAAACATTGATTAACATTGCATAGATGGACCAAAAAACACTTCATTTTTGAGATTTTTAAAAAATATTTTCTTTCATGTTCCACAGAAAAAACTCGGTAACACTATTTACATCTGATATTTAGATGCGTTTTGGTAGATCGGATCACAATTGGACGATGCTAAATACCAGTGTAAACAGGGTCTAAAATGTTTTGAGCTTTTCCACTTTCGAGCACTTCCAGAGGTAGTAGAAAACTGGTTCAATGTGTGCGAACAGCCACAAAAGACCACCAACTCTCCGCCTACTGACCTAATGTGTAAACATTATTGGAAGCGCGCTAGCCAGACGGGATTTCAACTTTATTGGCTGGAGATCCAAGTTTGGTTTGAAGATGAAAAATGTACCAAGCACAATGTTCTCACGCCATTCATGATTTCTAATACACACTCACTGCGTTCATCGTGGTCTTGCGGCTATCGGAGCAGAAACGAAAGCTGATGCTTTCTGTATGATTTTCCGTCATCTCTAGGCACATTCGTATGCAAATTTTAGACTAGCGTTACTTATAGTTAGTAGAATCTCTAAAGTCGACCACCAAAATAAATTGTAACCATGAAGCCATATAGGTTTGGAACAACATAAGAGTGACTAACTTTTTTCTTTTTCTTTTTTGGGGTGAACTAACCCTTTAACCTAGTTCATATAGGTAACAGCCTGTGAGATATAACAAACCTGTCTTCTGAATGTTAACAGAAGATACTGAAGTCTCTGAACCCTGTCCAAAAGTTTACTCCTTATCCGATACCCCAGCTGCTGGAGCCGTGCCTGTAGAGATATAGTATCAAAAACAGACATGAAAAACAATGTTTTACAAGGTATCTGGCAGATTTATATTATGTGAGCAACATCATAACTCCTTGACGTCCTCACTTCTGCGGCCCACAGGCATTCCCTGCATCCCTTAGCTTGAAATAGCAGACTCTGATTGGCTGCTCCTACAGAAATAAGGGCAAGGGTCTCATTCTCAATGCCACGACCGCCTCTCTGAGCCTCCATGGTGAACCAGTGATGTCCCTCCAAACAAAATGCCACTCGGATATCATCAGACGTTTCTGACGGCAAGTAGAAACACAAATCTCATTCATAAGAATATGACATGATAAACGATCATATGTTATTAATGTAGTAAAACCTGATGAAATAATAGTCCGATTTTTTTTTTTTTTAAATGGAAGAGTTCATTGAACCTTTAGACAAAATAAATAAATAAATAAAAATCTAAAAAAAGTTTGATTAGATTTTTTTTATTATATTACATAATTCAGGCTTTTATAGAGCTCACATCTGAGGTGGAAAATCACCTCAGTTTTATTAAAATTTTTATTTTTATTTTGTTTTATTTATATAGCGCTTTTTACAATGCAAATTGTGGCAAAGCAGCTTTACATTAATAAGAAAATGGTGTCATTGTCCAGCTTATTCTATATATTATTGATTCATTCCGTTGCAAAGATCAATAGTTATTAGTCTAGGTAATTTAGGTATAGCAGCACTGGAGAAAACAGTGACGTAATCGTCCGGCTCAGATCAGTTCGCATACAACGGCGCCAATGCAGGCATATCAAAAACACTGCTGAATATCAAGCAAGTGTCCCCAACTTAAGCAAGCCAAAGGCAACAGCGGCAAGGAACCAAAACTCCAACAAATGGAGAAAAAAACCTTGGGAGAAACCAGGCTTAGTTGGGGGGCCAGTTCTCCTCTGGCCAACAGTGAACACTTGTCCGATACTCAGGCAGAGTTACAGGTCATTAAACTGATTTGGAATCGCAACAGTCAAAATATTTAATCTAGTTCCATCTAATTTAAGATCTTTTTGATCACGCCGATATGGGACGGTTTGTTGGGATATGTGCCGCTGGCTGATGAGTCGGTAAGGTCTTCACAAAGGATGAGCTCGTTCACACGGTCTCCGCCGACACCACAGGGCCACACTGCTGCCGCACACAGGCACAGGTTCCCCGTCCGACCCGGACACAGCCCGGATCCAGCCAATCATGTTAATTGGTAAACCTCGGGATAAGCAGAGAGACAAAAAATTAGCGTAGACGCCATTCTTCTTCCGATGTAACGAGTACATCTGGTGTTATAGGAAGTGTTCCCGGTTCCGGCTGACCTGATCTATGCAGCCTAACAATCCTTTAACGGATATGAGGACAAGAGTTTATAGTGCGTCATGTGTATGCCAGGTTAAATAGATGCGTTTTTAGTCTAGATTTAAACTGACAAAGTGTGTCTGCTTCCCGAACAATGCTAGGAAGATTGTTCCAGAGTTTAGGTGCCAAATAGGAAAAGGATCTACCGCCCGCGGTTGATTTTGATATTCTAGGTATTAACAACTGGCCAGAATTCTGAGATCGTAATAGACGCGAAGGACTATAATGCATTAAAAGCTCACTCAGGTACTGGGGAGCTAAGCCATTTAGTGCTTTGTAAGTAATTAGCAAGATTTTAAAATCTATACGATGTTTAATAGGGAGCCAGTGCAGTTTTGACAGAACCGGACTAATATGTTCATACTTCCTGGTTCTAGTAAGGACTCTAGCAGCTGCGTTTTGGACCAGCTGTAATTTGTTTATCACGCGAGCAGGGCAACCACCCAGTAGAGCATTACAGTAATCTAGTCTCGAGGTCATAAACGCATGAACTAGCTGCTCCGCATAAAAGAATGCAATTTGGCGCAGTTTCTGATATATAGCTAAAAAATAAGACGGATTTGTGATCAACTTGTTGTAATGTACATCAATGAGATCTTTATAACAGTATAGCAGACAACTGACAGAATAAATGCCTTTAAATATCAGTTATCACACTATATCTCCCAATTTTGTCTTACTAAGATGATATTTAAATGCTTAGTTTTATTATCAAAGATCTGCATATTTTAAATTTAAAAACATATAATGCAATGCAATACAATGATAACTGAGTCACACAAATAAATGTTCCTCAAAAGCCTCATGTGCCATATTTGATACTCACATCTAAATGTGATTTTTCTAAAAAAAAAAAAAAAACAAACAAAAAAAATGTATGAATAATCAAGCCTCAGTCCAGTAAGCCTTCATTTTCATCAGCCTACTGACAATATAAAAGTTATTCTTATGTCAAATATCACTACAGATTACAGATCACTTACTAAAAAAAGTATAAACTATCAATCAAATGACAGAAGTATTGAGATGTAGATTGAGTACAACCGGCTTTTAAGCAAGGGTTTGATCACGCTGATTATTTAGAGGCCTTAGAAATGTTTGTATCAAATATGATAGTTGGCTTTAGAGGGTTAACTAGCATCATCACCAGTGTCATATCCAGCAGCAGCTCGTAGGCAGTTCTTTCCCAGCACTCCCTGCAGCCAGAGCATCTCACTGCGGTCTAGTTTCGCATGAACATGGATCCCCACATTCCTGCCTGAAGACAGGGAACTGCAAGCCAACTCCATACTCCAGTTTCCTACCTGCCACTGTAAATCACACACATTTGTTTTCAATCATGGTGAGGAAATTCCATTGGGTTTTAGGGTTTTATAGTAAGCGAATACCTTTCAACACACATGGGTGAGTACCTCTGTGAGCAGTGAGTAGTTGGAGCGCTGACTGCTACTGATGTTTCTGAGCGACAGTGTGAATGTGTTGTGCTGAGTGTGTCCAGACATAGACACACGGGTGTGAGTGTACAACATCTCCTTGCCTGAGTTCACTCTGTGAGATCCTGACCAAATTAAAGCCTGTGAAAAAAGATCAATGTTATAACAGAACTGAATTAAGTCTTCTTGTTTAGACTGTTGTTGTAATTGTGGTGATCTAGCTCAATTTGGATTGCAAATAATGTTTGTGGCGTGAAGCAGTGGAGCGAATGTTAATGTCCCATGATAAGGATAAAATGAGAAGTGACGACAGTGAAGAGCGAGATTTGTGCTGTGCTGTGTTGTGTGTGTGGCAGTCGTCCATGAGGGGCTACCGCTTACTTCCAGTTTACATTGAATGTTCGTCAGTTCCCACCTCCTTCCCTGAACTTGAACATTGTTACAATCTTCAAGCAAAATAAATGGTAGCACATTTTCCTATTTCTTGAGGTCTTAAAGAAATTAAAGTTCACTTTGAAAATGTAACCTGACTCAACATTTACTGACCTTCATTTTACTTAAATCCTTAAAGCTGCAGTCATTAAGTTTTGCCTCTTTGTCGCCATCTCTGTTTGAAACCTGCACTTGCAGTTATTTGAGGAATTATCATATTTACGTGGATTGTGCATCGGCACGGCTCCTCTGCGTGGATGAATCTAATATTTTGAGGAGAATGTTTGCTGTCAGTCACTGCACCGGTGAATACTGTACTTCGGAATCACAGATTATAGGCTTCGATGTATGACTGAGATAATCATTTTCACCGGAGAATGTCATCTGAACACATGAGTAACAAATCTACCACTTGTTCTGATCAACTGAGAAAAAAGGCATTACAATAAATCGTGATACCAATTGTGATTAAATCTAAGGATCGCTTAGCTCATATCACATCAAACCATGCAAATTATTATTACTTTTTATACTTTGTTCTCAAATTGTTAATGGTAACAAAATGAAATTCTTTTACCTACAAAACTACATGTATTTAGTGTGTATTAGTGTTATCTGTAGATTTCAGTTTCTGAACAGTCTAATCTCTAATTGTCCATTTGTCATGTTTAATTATTCCAGCTGCTGTGGGAAAAGGCTAGAAATGATGTAGCACCTGTAGTATCCTCACATGATGTAGCCTACTAGCTGGGTCACCTTTATGTAGACAGATGTGATGTAATGACCCAAAGAAGAACGGTGGTATGCTCAGATTTCCCACGGAAACCCACCAGTGCCACCCGAATTAGAACACATTATTACAAGCTTTACTGTTGTGAATCAGGCTAAGGTAAGCAGATAGTTTGAACACTGGCTGGTCATGTACTTGCTCAATAATTGATTTTGGATCATTTTTAACCAAGAAAAAAGTTACAAACAACAGCTTTAAAAAAAAAAAAAAAAAACTTTCCATGAAACAGAAAAAGCAATATTAATTAAAACGTGCAATAAAGTATACAATGACCAAAGTCTGTCAAGCTTCATAAAAAGATGTTACTGTTAACTAAAACTGAAAATAAAAATTATTAAAATGTTTTGTTGATTGAAATCAAGCTAAAATAAAATAAAATACAAATAAATTATGTAATGTCATAGCCGATGGCAGAGCTCCAACATGTAGCACGGCTGTGCTTCGGAGGACCCGAGTAAAAAAAAAAGAAAGAAAAAATTTATGAAAAACATTATGAAAAACTTAAAGCTTTTATATATATATATATATATATATACACACATATATTATAGTTGCATAGTTGCACCACATGACTTTGTTGGTTTTGACAAAGCAAGTTTAGTTCAGGTTGTGAAATGTCATGTGGTGCAACTCCTCAGAAATGCACCATAAATTTGTCTTTGTGAACCATTCCTCTAAGGTAAGGTGATACATATGTTAAGCTATATGCATATTTTAGTGAAATTTAATTGACAGAGATTGTGATCTCACAGGCTGTGGAGGACAGAGGCCAATCTGAACATGGTGTTCAAGACGGTCCCTCAGGTTGGTGTGTATCTGGGTCAGAAGAGAGTGAGATGGACAGGGAAACGGAGAGACGTTTTGGGCCCTCAACTCCACGAGGAGTGTGTGCATTCCTTTTACTCCTCCCTAAATAACAGACAACAAAAAGATCCCAAGATCTAAAATTAATAAAGGCAGTACAACAAACAAGTTTTGAATTTCTTAAATATTCCAGACCTGGTATTTCATGCTTTGTGTTATCCTCTTGTCCTTCCATTTGATCTCAGTGTTTTGAGAGTAGGCCTTCCCCTCCTGAGCTAAGGCAACACATCCCTCCATATCCACAAGGGGGAGCACTGACTGCATCTGAGACAATTCATGAGGACCAGCAAACTTTAAAGCAGAGACATACTGTCTGGGGCACAGCACACACAGTAGTTCACAGTAGTTTTTGATATACACTACTCTTCACCTGTTTGGGGTCAATAAGAATATGTTTATTTAGCAAGGATGCATTAAATTGATCATATATATATATATATATATATATTTTGTTTTTTGTTTTTTCAAATAAATGCTGTTTTTATGAACTTTCTATTCATCATAGAATCTCGAAATTAACATTATTTCTACAAAATTACTAAGACTGAAGACTGGAGTAATGATGCTGAAAATTAAGCTGTCACCACAGGAATAAATTACATTTTAAAATGCATTAAAATAATCATAATAAAAAGAGTTATCTTAAATTGTAATAATATGACACAATAATTCTGTTTTAATGTATTTCTAATCAAATAAATGTAGTCTTTGCGAGCAAAAGAGACTTCTTTAAAAAAAAAAAAAAATTAAAAATCTTACCAACCCCAAACTTTTGAACATCTTTGTAAATCAACTGTACAGTCAGCTGGAGAACTTATATGACCCTGAAGGGGTTTATTTTGTAGAATGACCAGCTGACTGTACATCATTCCAATGATTACTTGGTTGTTTTAGCAAAAATAAATAAATAAATAAATAAACAATAACAACAACATGAAGTTTACAAGAATTTACTCAAATGTCAGAAGAAAAAGACTGCATCTGTGTAGGAAATTAAGCAGTTTAACAGCCATTATTCAAAAATATTTTTTGAAATTTTGTCAAATTTTTACAAATAAGAATATGTACTCCAAAGAGCCATGTAAGTCAGGTAATAACAATGATTGAAAAACGAAAGTTTAGTGAAACTACAGAAGTTGAATGCTATGGTGTACCTGGCCTGGTGAGAGAAAGATACAGGCCTGGCTTCTGCTGGAGTCGTCATGCCAGTGCTCACTCACCGTTACAGAAACATTTATAGGCTTTCCGTGGTCACTTGAAAGATGGGCCTATAGAAACACAACACTTATTCATATTACATAGATTTCACTTATTAGATCTTCAAAAGTATGAGAAATTAGGAGATTGTTTGCATCTGGAGACTATTTGAAAATATAAACAGCGGTGAGAGAATTTGAGAGTGAGAGTATAGGGAATATGAGAAGTGTAGAGATTAAGATTATAAAGCAGGGTTCCTCAAATACAGTCCTTTATTTTAGCTCCAACCCTAATCAAAGACAAGCTAATCAAGGTCTTCAGAGAAACCAAGGGTGTGTCTCAATCAGCTCCCTAGTTCAGTATTCAGGGCACTGATCAGGGAGATCAGCCATTTTAAGGGCTGTGTCAACACCAGAATCCGGTAACACTTTACAATAAGGTTCATTAGTTAAACATTAGTTAATGTATTAACTAACATGAACTAATCATGAGCAATACATTTGTTACTGTTTTTACTAATCTTCGTTAACGTTAGTTAATGAAAGTACAGTTGTTCATTGTTTGTTCATGTTAGTTCACAGTGCATTAACTAATGTTAACAAGATTTTAATAATGTATTAGTAAATGTTGAAATTAACATTAACAAAGATTAAAAAATGTTGTATAAGTGCAGTTCATTATTAGTTCATGTTAACTAATGTTGTTAACTAATGTTAACTAATGAACCTTATTGTAAAGTGTTACCTAGAATCCTTCCAGGGCAATAAAACATTCACTCCCTAACGAGTCCCACAATTCACTGTGAAAACCAGTAGGGAGCATCGATGCTCACTGTGTTCCCTTAACGGAAGTTCTGAAGCACGAAACATAAATCCCACAGCCAACTCACTACATATAACGACACACGATAGATATTTTTAAAAAACAAACCATTATTTTATTATATTTCAGCATTAACATAAATCACTAGACAAGTAATGAACATAATTGTCTCGATTATCCGCTGGAGTGCCCTTTAACAGACACCAGAGGGCACTCCAATTCGAACTATCGCCTCACCACCGGACTCCAATTCCCACTATGCATCACACAGGAACTATCACACACTCACTCACTACACATCCCAGAAGCCCTGTACCTTGCCATTGATCACCCTCAGCCAGCTGTAGCTCATTACATAGACTATTTAAGAGGTATTCAGCCTGGTATGAGTTGCGAGGTCTTGTTTTCCCTGTGACTAAATTTCTGAGCATTTACACCTGTCTTGTCTTCATGTTGTTATCCTGCCTGTTTTCCTGCCGTCCATGATTGTTCTCTGCCTGCCTTTTGGACTGTTTTGATTTTTTATTGGACTGTGAATGATATCTGCCTCACCTGAACTCCTGCCTGTTTCACAATCTCGATTCTGCCATTCCTGTTTGCTATTGTTTGATCATTGCCTGTTTGACTAGCCCAACTTGAATAAAGCCTGCATTTGAATCTCACTCCGCTGACTCTTCGTAACAATAATCTAGCTAACATATATCATATAATTTACGGCTGAAATGTTGCACGTAAATGTAAGTATTTATCATAATGTACAATGCAAAAGTTGTCACGTCGCCAGAAATAGAGTTATCACTGTGCCAATGTGTAGTGAGCCAGCGTCCATTACTGTCTTCAGCAGTGCCCTAATTCGTGAATATATATTGAGATATACCCTAAGGCTTGTGCCTGAAATCTCCCCCAATACCCTCATTCACTATTCCCTACATTAGTCCACTAATATACTTCACTTGAATTCGTACTTCACAAGTGAGCGAATTCGGACACTAAATGTGCCGGAAGGGCTGTCACTTTCACAAGGCTTGTCCTTGTTGTTCTCATAATTATTTGAAACTTGGCAAACTGGCAGCTTCAGTAATTTATCTTGAACTCTGTCATGGAAACTATGTATAAACCTGAATTAAACAATTTCATAATCAGTTAAAAAGGAATTTATGATATTACACTGTAGCCACATTGAATTAGTGGTTTGAGAAATGGATGTATAATTCAGCTGCAGGCAACATCTTCTGCGGGAATTAATTCAGCGCACAACTCTCACAGTGCATTATGGGTAATCTCTAGCTGTTGAGCACATAGTTGTACACTCGTTATTGTGGTGCATTGTGGGATTGAATGTGTACACTCAAAAACGTCCACTATGGTTTGAGACACCACCACAAATGGCTGTTCCCTATTTAAAGGTATAAGGGGCCATTTCTGTTACATGTATATCTGTCTGAACTCTGTGTGTTATCTCCCTTGTCTTCATTGGTTCTGTATTTCTTTGATTTCATTGGTTTCTGATTTGAGTTCATTATTAGTTCAGTCATGTCAGCTGTGTGTGAGTAATTAGTCTCCTTATCCCCTTCTGTTCCTGTGTATATCTACCCTGTGTTCTCCCTCAGTCCTTGTCAGTTCTTGTTTGTGTTTGGACGTGTGTCTATATGGTTTCCCTGTCTATGGTGTTCCTGAATCCCTTCCTGGTGTGAATTAAAGTCTGCATTCCCATACGTTACTTTGTTTGGAGTGTTCAATACCACGTACCGTAACATTTTGGACATGGCCAGGGTTTGAGCTAAAGGGCTATGATTTGAATAACTCTGTTATAGAGAGTGTTTGTGACTGGCAGCTGTGTACCTGATTGATGCTGTCGTGCCTGTGGTTGGGTCCATGTGATAGGGCATATATGTGAAACTGAGCCAGTGTTGAGATAAATGGTTGTTTCTGCTCTGACGAATCCATTTGTCTGCTTACCAAAGTCCAAGAGCCTTGAATTCTGACCTGAACACAACACACAAGAGACTTATATCTGGAAGATGTAATAAAAAAAAAAAAAAATGCTCAAACCACCATACCCCCCCCCCCCTCCAAAAAAAACCTGCATGACCTCACCTGATCATGAGTTCCAAACAGAGTCCAGTTGACACTCAGATCACCTAGTTTTCTCTGAGTGACATTCTCTATCCTAAGATCCAAACCCCAACCCTGAGCATTTCCTACAATTAGACAGACATATTAGGATGCTCATGATAAGAACCAATGCCATGTGTGAGCAGATCAGCAACTTTCTCTTTAATAGCAATGTGGTATATCCACCTGACAGTTCTGGATAACTTTGCTGTAACTGTATGTCACCATCTGAGGAGTAAAACTGTGTTAAATCCTGAATCTCCCACTGTGCTCGCTGCATGAGAGTATGTGACCCACTCTTTCCACTATAGTGTGTCTTTACTGTCAGATTCCTGGGCAATGAGTGTAGCTAATGGTATAGAAATAACACATTAATCAACATGTAATGTAACATAACATGATGTAATATATTTCATGTAGCGTTAAGGCATGGTCACATTAGCGTAACTTTGGCGAAATCCTCCATTATCAATAGCGATGCATGAAGCATCACTTACTCTGAGATTGCTTCCAAACTAATCAGCTACTAATCAGCTCTTTATTCGTAAACAAGCCAATTTGCAAAGTTCAACAAAATTTAATCTGATTCAAAATCCACATAAAATTCCATATTCCTAGTAAGATGACTGCATTTTGCCTGCAGAACAAACTGTGGTCAAATTTTTTCAAAATTTCATGGGCAAAAAAAAAATAGGTCCATTGTTCATCGCTACTAATCATGTCTGAAGCACTACTCACTCACACAGAAGTCACTTTCATATCAAGCAGCTTTTTGTTGGCCAACGCAGAAAATCTGAGTGATCAACTTAAACCCCATGTGAAATATTCATTGGGAATCCCATTGAAATGACTGGATTTCGCTGAACAGCAGTAAATGTGACAGCACCGTTACAGAAGGTGTTATATTACGACTGAATGATAACTCCACTACCTGAGGTATAGAGTGGTTGAACACCAGCACTTGCTTAAAGCCAGAGTTTGTACTCGAGATCTCAGCTTCAAAAGTCAAACCGCTCATGTCAACCAGAAGTTCTGCCATACCCTTAAATGAAGAGCGCGAGTGGCTCAACTGAAAGGGAACAACATGTGACATATATTTAAATAAGGATTAAAAAGGCAGATAATACCCAGCTAAAAAAATGTTTCAAGAACAAGTTATGAAAGTAGTATTTCTGAATGTTCTTCAAACACTCAAAACATCCATTTTTAAATATTCCACTTTATCATTTTGCAAATATTTTGGGAACGTTGATTTTGAATGTTCTCTGAACATTCAGAAACCTTTTTCATAAATTATTAGATGAACATCTGACTAAAACATTTTAACAAAAACATGTTCCATGAATAATGCATAAATGTTTTTGCGAATACATTTGCTAATAAATGCTAACATTAAGAATATTATTAAAGACCAGATAACGCTAAATGAACATTCTACTAGTGTTATTAGAAGAACGTTTGTTTAGAACTTTGAGAAGTCTTGCCAGAATGTTAGCCAAAGTTCTGAGAACGTCCACTGTTAGCTAGGTAACTATTTTGGAAAGTGTATTTCTCCATGCTGAAATGACATAACCCACATGCCCCATGTGTCAGAAGAATTTCTCGCACTCATTGGCTGCCCTCTCTTTAGATACGCTATTGTTTGGTGATGCGAAGTGTGAACATTAGAAAATGAAACACTTATTATCGTGCTATCGACAGGAAAGTGATTTAATTGTTGTCTAGACCACTACCTAAAACTAACTAGTATCATTGTGATTTATATAAATCTGACAAAATGGATGGTACTAAGAATAGTGACGCTAACACTAGCTATAAAACTACTCAATGCCCCTTTAAAATGTTTATCATGCATTCACATACAAAATCTAGTATGCAATAGTATGTAAACTGTGCAGTATTCCATTTACAAAAGAAAAAAAAAACATATTTGCGTTACTTAATTGATATTATAAACCTGTGAAATTGAACTGTAAACCTGATTGCCATACCTGTGATTTTGAGTAAAACTCAAATGGCAGGTAAAGATGTAAAGCTGATATGTTGTGGGAAATGTTCACCATTAGCCCAATGCTAAAAAAGACATAAAAAATGATTCTTCTGGACAGTCTAAAAATACATTACATATGTATTTTGTTATTGTAATGTATATTTCCTAAAGATAACACTACCTGGAGGTATTGTGGTGACCTTGAAGATCAAATGAGAAAGCTGATCTCTGAGAGTTAGAAATACTGGCTCTGATTCCAACCTACACAAATATCAGGATGAGTTCCAATGTCCCTTACAGTGTGATAAAAACACAACCAAATGTTCACAGTGATCACTGAACCATTCTTCAAAAGGAAGCCGTCTTAAATGTTCTCACCCATGTACCTTCAATGAGTCTTCCTCGTCTTGCCCTGAGCAGATGCCTAGCAGGTGGCCTCTGTCGATCTCCTCTGTGCATTTCACCTGTAAAAACAAACCTCTGTGCCTTCAGTTTGTTTTACTTGTAGGAGTGGAGAGTGGAATCAGAAGCATTTCCCTTCAACAACATACGAAATGACCTAGAATGTACAAGGGGTTTCTGGGGCATCCATATGGATACCAATGCACACTAAACTGATGCTTGCTTATTCTTCAACAAGTGATTATTACTGTGTTTGATTAAGGCAGGTTTTACACATGGTTTCAAAACAAACACAGATGCAAGTTGAAAAAATGTTCACATTTTTCCTAAATTGATGTTAGAAAGATTTCAGGACCAGCATATTCACTCATTCTAGATCAGGAGTTGTCAATTTCTGAGACCAACCATGGACCCCCAAAAATAGTGATCCCCTTGTTTGGGTCTCCTTTCCTAAAAAATAAAGGCAGCTAAATATTTTTAAGCTTTAAACCCATTAATGTGTGAGGGACAAGTATTAAATGGATAGTACACACAAAAATTTAAGTTCTGTCATTATCTACTCATTCTAATGTTGTTCCAAATCTGTATGAAGACATTTTGACAAAAATAGTTTTTTGGTCCATTCATGACAGTCAATGGTCAACAAAACTATATGGTTACCAACATTTTTCAAAATATCTTATTTATGTTATGCAGAAGAAAGAAAGTCACACAGGTTTGGAAATGATGACAGAACTTCCATTTTGGGTGAACTATCCCTTTAAAATTACTCTCATGTGATGTAAATAGTTTCCTATCGAAGTGGAACTTTGACACTGCGTCATAGAGTTGGTGCTATAGGGAACAGTGTCAGTGTGACCAATGTCTGAAGCGTGCCATGCCAATTTCACCGGTCATGACGTGATCAGCTTTTTTGTCTTCAGAAGCCACTGAAGACAAAAAATTGTAATGCAAGATAAAAGCTGGATGCGCTCATTGCGCTCCATATGTGGTAAGCGCTCATTGCTTTATTCTCTCTTGAGGGATGAGATTCTAGCATTTGCACAGAGCACGTTCAGCTCTCGAATACATCAATAACATCACTGTTTTCTCCAGTGCTGATACATAAATTAACTAGACTAATAACTAGTGATCTTTGCAACGGAATAAAATCAATATATAGAATAAGCTGGACAATGACACCATTTTCTTTGGGAAAAGAAAAAATGATTTGCCAATTATTACTGTAAAGCTGCTTTGCCACAATTTGCATTGTAAAAAGCGCTATATAAGTAAAGGTGACTTGACTTGACTTGACTTGAAGATGAGAAAGTAGGGATATAGCCCCATTTGAAAGGGTCCTTTATTATGACCCTGCTTTGATAATGCTAACAAGTAGAGGAAGTTTGCCTGCATGCGTCTTTTCTTGTCATCTGTCACATACTATGGTCTGGTGCTAAAAGAAAAAGTTGAAGTGCTAGCTATTGCAGTGCCTTTATTCAAGGCAGGGTTCAGCTGCTCTCCCCCAGTTACATTGGGGTCTTTAACCCTTTCACACTCAAGTTTAAAATATTCTGGCTGAGCGCCCAGTGTTTCAAGGCAACCATTATTTAGAGCGTGTCACTTTATTGTTTCCATGGTAACGCATCATTGCTTGTCACGTGACAAACCGCAGCCACAATAGAGCTGTATGACTGATGATCTGCTTTTATTAAATTTTTCCTTTATTATTCAAAATATTCTCAAATTTGTTAACTATAGCATGAAATACATGATATTGCAATTGTCAAATATGTGCAAATGGATGTGTTTTGCTGATTGTGTTAGTTGAGCTATACGTGCAATATGCACCACCATGTCAGTCTGCACCGCAATACAGAGAATCGGATCTGTTAGATTTACAACATGTGAATTCATCCACTTCTCCTGAAATACATGAAAGTAAGTGAATTATATGCATATTCTTCACAGAGAGGTGAAGTTAGCAAATTCCCAGGAACAAAGAATTTACGTGTTGTCTAATTATTATGGAAAGGATTGTTATTGCCGCTTCCATAGATCAGTGTGTATTTTACAAACTATATGTATTATTTTGTTAGTGTTTATGTACATATAAATGTCTGAAACCTAATATAAACATTATGTGGTTGAAAACACTGCACTCCCCTCAGCGATCTGTCACTGGTTTAGTTCCAGCCAACGTGCATAAGAACTTTTGAATTTGGCAGTTGATCACGTGATGCACTGAACGTTCTAATCACACCGGTGTAATCCTACGCTCCAGGGACCAGCAAAGACTGATCACACCGGTGTTAAGAAGGGCCTAAGCTCTCCTGCAGTTCCCTAGAGCCTGGTTGATGAGGTTGGTTCCCTAGAGCAGGGTTTATGGAACTTCAATGGGCAACTCACAAGACTCCCTCCTTTTTGTTACCTACCTCCCCAAATGTTTGGGTCTTGAAGTTGCTCCCATTTTTGAGTGGCTTTAAGGGTTGATGCAAGGGGACTATAGTTATGTAGAGCCCAACTATTGTTGGGTCTTCAATTAGGGATGGCACTCTCCTTTGATGGATGCTCTACTATGGTCTGGTCCAACATTTCTAATAAGCAGAGGAAGTTTGCCTACAAGGCATCACTTGTTATCTATTGCATACTATGGTCTAGTGCTCAAAGGAAAGGGGGTATTAGGTAGAGTGCCTTTACTTAAGCCAGGGTATGAGCTGCTCTCGCCCAATATTCTGGGGTCTTTAAGTATTACCTAAGCTCCTCTATGGCTTCCTTGGGGTTTAGAGTCTGGGTGATGAGAGCTCAGCTCTCACCCAGCTCTCTGTGAGTGCTCTCCCCTAATTGCTCTAGGGTATTTAAGTTGAGCTGAAGCTCTCCAGTGGTTTCCCTAGGTGTTGAGTTTTGATGGTGAGAGTCTTTGGTAATTATTTTATGCTGCTCTCGTGTTTGCATCCCTTCTGATGAAGATGAGGATTGTACTCTTTCAAGGTTTGGTCTTTTTCTTGCATGTCAGTTGGTGTGAATAAAATTAAGACTCTGGGAGACTTTCAGCAATTCACAAGTACTAAATGACTGTGATTCTCTAACCTGAGGGTGACCGGTCATTTGTGTGGTGTCGTGTGAACTCCGCTCCAGCGTGGCTCTTAGGCCACCGGCCCCTGCGTACAGCTCCATTTGAGCACAGACTTTGCTGTCATTCCATTTCACATTCACACCTGTGCTGCTGTTAAATAGAAGCCCTGCTCCAAAAGACAGAGATAGAAACATATTACACTCCATGACACAGACATAACAAATGCCTACTAATGTTTCTGACTATACTGTACCTGCAGAACGTAGCCAAGGGAAAGGGTGAGATGGCTGGGTATGAAGACTTCTGCACCCATGCTGTGTCATATTGCTGCTGATATTCACGCACACTGACTCTTCCATAGCAACTACACATAGTAAGGCACTAAGTTCTTCTCCAGAGTTTCTTTCATGCTGACGAGTCACTTCCAGCCCATATACAGAATCATCCACTACTAGAGTCAGCTCTCCTGCACCACAAACACACAACAACATGAGAGTATCATGCACTAACATGTACATATTAGAAAATATATATCCTTTAGTAACCACATAAATTACTGATCAAGTGCTTTCTATTTAGACCAGAATAAGAATGGACATCATCACTTTATTATAGATTTATATATGACAAATATAATCACGAAAAAAACTTTAGTGTTTTGTTCAAAATGTCAAATGTTACTATATAGGGGGTGCCCCAAAGACAATTTGGTTGTGTGAAAAAGGCAGATTATTCTGTAAAAATGACTTTACATAAGTCCATTAGTCATGAGACAAAACCTCCCTAAAAGTCATTGAACTTTCTGAAACTGAACTTTTTTCACTGAAATATAAATTTGCACACTATTAATGAATCTATGCGCTAGTGTATTACAGTAAATGCATTGGCACATTAGTCTTGGACTTACCTTCAGTCAGACCCTTTGACTGGGTTAGTACTCCAACCAAACTAGCTGAATTAGGTAAAGCAGCGAGATCTCGTATTGAATTGACAAGATCCCCTGAAAGAGACAGTTGCAACTGATCATGTGGTAGAACTCCACTCAAATGAGCACTAAACATCTCCTCTTCCTTTTTTACTGTACAATGTAAGAAAACACTAGAGAGAAAGAAAAAAAAAGATAGAGGCTGAAAACAAATGATAATGATAATAAAAATGAAACAATCATGTTGCACAATGAATACAGCTTGTCTCGTCCCACAGTAAGACATAACTGCTGTAATCAGTTTACCTTTCTGAAGAAGAATTAGCAGCTAAATGAATACGACCATCAGAAGTGACCCCTGGGAATAAGGTCTGATGAAAGCCAGCATGGATGCACACAGCACTAATGCCCTTTGTCACTTTATTTTCTTGAGCAAAGTGAAGCGTCAAATTTTTTTCATCTGCCTTCAGGCTGATAGAACTGCCAACGTTTCCAAAAGGTGATACTGCTATTTCTGCATGTGCCTGGAATGTCATGAAAAATAAGCAAAACACTCAATATCAGTTCAGGCATTCATCAAAAGAATTCAGTTAAGAAATATGCACTAAATTACTCGCAAAAGGCCACTTTCGAAGGTATTTACATGATAATTCTTGTCGTCAATGGCTATTTTCCCTTCAGAGTGATATTCAAACTCGCTGGTGTTCTTCTGACTCCTGAGCACTTCAATATCTAGGCTGACAGAATTCGGGAAATCCAGCTGAAAAACACTCATATCTTAATTACATCTAAAAATTGTAACGGTGCAACACAACAATGCTTTGAACAATTCTTTGCCTCCCATCTAAATTTGACTAAGGCCCCTAAGGGCGTTTTCACACCTGTACATCATTTGCTTTGTTCTGAAATGGGGATCATAATTGTTACAATATTGCAATTTCTTCTTGGTTTGGTTCGCTTTCACAAGGCAACAGACCAAAAATTTTTAATGCAAGTCTCGTGCAAGTAAACTGTCCTCTCATTGGACATAGTAAACCTTAATGTTCCAGCATTCTGATCGTAGCAATCGTCCATCTTGTATAGACAACAGCTCTGTGGGCTTATTGTGGATTTCTTTGTAGCTGTCGTTATGTTACTTTATCATTTTGAGCAAAAACAAGGCTTTGTTGATATCATTCAATCACTTCATCTTTGCAACAGGTTAAAAAAATGCTTCATTTGGAGAGGCATTACCAAAACAAACCCTGCTGCTTGTCACGCAATGCATGTAATTACCCATCATACAACCTGGTTGTAAATTGGTCCATTGGGTTGGATTGCTCTCTTACCACAAGCGAACCTTTCCAAAGAATTCAAGCAGGCTGAGACCACTTCATTTAGGCAATCTCAGACCAATTTTTTTGAGCGGATCAGGGTATTTGCCATTTTCATATATTCTTAAACGAACCACACTAAGGAAGAAAATGTAAAAGGTTCCAAAACAAATGCTCTAAATAAGTCGGGGTGAAAACGCCCTAATAGAGCAATTACTTAAGTAAGCAACACTGGGTCACTAGGTCTTACTGTTGTGTTTTGTTCATGAAGGGTCACTTCTGTGGATTCATATGTTTTTTTGGTTGAATATCTAATGATTTTCAGAATGATGTAATAATTTTCTCTTTTTCACAGCACTGTACTGTATATTATGAAGGCAAACTTGGAAGTTAAGGTGAAGTAAACTAGAACAGAATATAATCAACTAAAGACTTGCTAACTTGATTACAAAGAGGCAAATGAAAGTAAAAAGAATGTGTTATTGTTTACCTGAAACAGCTGGGACAGGTTGGCTTTCATTGTGATGCCTTGCTTATATATAGTTAGGTCATGAAGTTGTACTTGACCAAAGGCTGCAAATACTTCCTCCTTTCCAGTCCACAACCTGCTCTGAATTATATGCATATTCTTCACAGAGAGGTGAAGTTAGCAAATCCCCAGGAACAAAGAAAAAAATGTAATTTACATTTTTAAAAATATGATCCTATATAAGAATTAAAATGATACAAGCTTTACATTATTTAGGTGTAATTTGGCACTGTTACAAGATACATAAAATATATCTTTAATTTACCTGTTTGTTTTGGACTGAGAGGCAGATCTTTGAGTCTTGAGGAATTCTCTCAGTGCTGAAAGACTGGACTATTGAGGAGCACATCTAACCAAATAAACCATGTTATACAATAGTTAGTTTCATTCCTTAAACCTGATTGGCTGAGCTGTGTTCCAAGAGTGCCGATATAATAGTCTGATAGCACTGAGACTGTATTTGCATCACACTCGTCAGACACTTCCCATAACACCTGATGTACTCGCTACATCATAAGAAGAATTGCGTCTACACTAATATTAGTCTCTATTTGTTTATCCCGAGTTTTGCTGTAGTCTGTCAGATCCAGGCCATATCCAGATGAGATGAAGGACCTGCGCCTAGACACGACGACAACACAGACACGACTAATTTTTTCTGTATTATGCGGACCAGACAAGTAATTTGGCAATGTCACTTTGTAAAAAAGGCTAAGTGTCTGTGCACAAACACATCCAAATGTGCAAACCTATGGATTAGACACGTAAATGAATGGCAAGAATGCTTTAAAGGTCTTCGGTTTCCAGTTGGAAAGGGGCCACTTAAATAACACCTAAGTTAATAATTAACAATTTCTACAATGGAAGCTATTAAATCAAAAACCTACTTTAGCTCGATAATAATATTTTCTTAGAGCTGCTATAAAGCCAAAACAATCACTGTCCATTAATTTTCCTATTATCACTGTGAAGCTGCTTTGAAACAATCTGTATTGTGAAGAGCGCTATATAAATGAAGATGACTTGACTTTGGATCATTCATTCAACCAATTTCTTCAAAAACACTGATTCACTCAGAAATCAAATAAATATCTGGGTGTTTCTTAATAGGAAGGCTGCATACTTGCAAAGATCCTTTCTAGACCAGTCCTTCTGAGCCTTCTTGGCTTAAGTCCTCCTCAGCACTGAATGCTAGAATGAGATGGTCTAGTCCAGGGGTGTACAACTCTGTTCCAGGAGGGCCAATGTCCTGTTGAGTTTAGCTCCAACCTTTCTCAACAGACTTGACTAAAAGTTTCTAGTAACCGTGAAGACCTTGATTAGATGGTTCAGGTCTGTTTTATTAGGATTGGAGCTGATCAAGGAGGATTTTTAAAAAATCCTTAAACTAAAAAAAGAAAAAAAAACAATCCTTGCTACAAGCACTTTGCTGGAATAACTGGGACTTGACATGGAACTTGCATACTGTCGCACTCATGTTAATTTAATTGCTTCTACTGTTCTCATTTGTAAGTCGCTTTGGAGAAAAGCACCTGCTAAATGACTTAATGTAAATATGAATGTAAACTCTGCAGGATAATGTCTAGTAAGTCCGTATGGCTACAAAAATATGGTCAAATTAATTTTGTAAAAATACTGTATATGAAAAAATGTCATATTTACAGACTTTCTACGAATGCTGTGCAGTAAATGACAACCGTTTGTGATCTACCAGTGGTTTACATTATGGACAGTTTAGAATTATGTGATTAATCAAAAATCAAAACAAACAAACAAAACAATGCTTTTTTTTGTCTTGCATTACACAATATATTGAGCTCAGTACAGATACGTTTTGCTCTAATTCTTTTTGTGGGAATTTAATTCAATTCAAAAAGCTTTATTGTCTATCCCAAAATTGTCTTTAGACAAAGGCTCAACAATTAATACAATATACAACCACATAACATCAGTTTTAAAACCTTCCATATTAAGACCTATAAAACTGTTATGAAAAACATAAGATTTATCTTAACAACCCATTTAACATACCAATAGCAGCTGGCCTAAAAGTCTTAGCCTTTTTCACCAAAGGTACTTCATAACGTCTGCCAGAAAGAAGCAACTGAAATGCCAGAAAGAAGCAACTGAAATAACAGACGCTTTCCTTTTTACTGCTACCATCTAAAGATACTTGCTTCTCCCCAATTATTTTACTAGTGAAATTTATAATCCTTTAGAGTCTGTTTTCACTTTTAACAGAGAGAGAGAGCAGAATCAGGATACAATTCACAGTGAACACAGATTCAATAAGTAATTTATATTCTACTATCAGAATGTCCTTTTCAATATCAAAATTGGAATGTGTGCAAAGGATTGTGGGAAATTGGAGGATGTGAAGGATGCACTTGATAAATGCACACTGAACAAAGGACACAAAACAAAGGCATCCAAGTATCTATCAAATTGAGAAGGTCTTCAACGGTGCTTGATGACGTGGAAGCTGAGGTGTACACCCTTCCCATTGAGAAGCATTCACTGTCTTTGTGAGTGTGTCACTGAATCAAGTGATTTGTCTAAACAACACTAATTTATTCAGTAACAAAATAAGTATCAATTTTTATGAGTGAGTCATTGAATCATTCACTCAACTGATTTGTTCAAACAATACAGATTCTTTCTGAAAAGAAAAAGATAGTATTTATAAATGAGTCATTGACTCATTCACTCAACCCATTTGTACAAAACAGTTGATCAGGAACACAACTACTGTGTTTTGCTTGAGAAGTGCAACCATTTTATTCAGCTTTTTTGTTATTTCCATTGCTACAGCAAAAATAGACAAAACACTGGCCATAGTGTATCTAAAATGTAAGTTACTCTTATAACGTCATGTTTATTGAACTGTTGTATACAAAACATATGTCCCTAGTATTTACATTAATAGTCAATTAACAAAGCTAGTCAGCAAGCTCACATACCTGACTTACTGCAAGGACTTTGTAAGGACTAAGTTTAATTCTTGGGTAAATGACTTGGGTGACTCTATCATAGCAGGCTATGTACTGTAATACAGCCTATTTATTACACAGTGTGTTGAAAAAGTCCAGACTCACATATGGCTGTTGCGGTTGGAAACCCAGAGTAAGGATGTGAATGGCCTTTTTGTTTCCATGGACTAGAACCTTTGACTCCAAAGTATAAACCTTCTGATGAAGATCACTTGTGAATGTCTCCTGGAGGATGAGACTCTGAGGGAGAAATTTGAACGGTTGTCTGTTGGAAGAAGCAAAAACATAACTAAACACACTTGAAGATATAGCGTAATATAATACTGTGGATAAAGTCAGTGATTTGTTCTCTGCAGTCACCATTATCATCACTATTCTTAGTCGTTTTCATATTCCAGACAGACCTGAAGTTAAGCTTCCATCTTTTCTGATAAACCCTCCTGTCCTTCCGTATCTCCTCTATGGCACCCTCCATCTGTAGCTCTGCATAAGGATTTTTGAGATCTGACAGGGTCATTGTTGTCATCAAAAGCCTCTTCTTTAGCTTCTACCCATAAAATAGAAAATAAAGTCCAGAACATCTTACATTTAAGCAAATTCAGGTTTGGATCAGTACATATTTTGATCACATATATAAACCTCAAAAGCATGAAAACACGTTTTCTGGTACCTTATCCAGAGTACTGAGAACTGCAGAAATATTGAGGTCCTGCTTGCCATAGCCTGCACTTATTTCCAGAGTCTTCACTTGCTTACCATTGCCTACAGAGATTTGCCCGTGCAAGGCTGGTGTCCAGGCTGTGCTGAAGGAGTATGAAGCTTTAACTCCACGCTTACCCAGCATGCTCCATCCACCAACCTAGAACGATACCAGTACAATTAAGACTATGCACTTATCCTGAAGTTGCTCCAGGGGGACCATCTAAACATTTCTAAGGCTCAGGGATGAGGTAGCTTGAAAGAAATACTCAAATACTGAGTGATTTAATAAGGTGTTGAACAGAAGGTACACTCACTTTGATATAACTGACAGTCGGAGTGAAAATTTGTAGCTGGCCTTGGCGTTCTTTACCCCTATCCTTAAAGAAACCTTCCAGAGTAATACTTCGGATGTTCACCAGTTTCCGTGTGGTAACCTCAGAGCTGAACTGTGTGATGCCACGTTGGGGCTGAGTTAGTTTTTGAGCAATGTACACATAGAGCCAGGGTGTATCGATGTTGAATGAACCTGTGGACAGTGAATGAAAAGCACACTTTCACATAGTAAGAATATATATATATATATATTAATTAACCACAATTAATTTTTGTCATTCCAGATGTTTCAATAACTCTATCTTCTTCTATAACAACAAGAGTTATTGAGGTGAAAGAAGAAATGTGATTTCAGTTTCATTCTTGATTGTGTGTGTGTGTGTGTTTCCTAAAACATTTTAGGAAAATCAATGTCAATTTATGAAGTCAACTTATGTGATGTTTTTCAATTTTTTTTTTGACAATTAAACATTTAAGATGACTTTGGCAAATCAGTGAATGCTTGACAAAGTGATACTCAAACCAATCAATTAATCATTACTTGTGGTTTATGAGTAAAAAAAAAGACATAGTATGTGAATAGTACAGATTACTAGAGTTTTGCAATTAAGTTAAGACATTAAGTTGACTTAAACTCATACTTTTTAGTTAACTCTGTTGGATTTTACAGTGTAGTTAAAGGAAATATGAAAACATTCCTCCGATGCAAAAGCCCCTAATGTAGGCATTACAATGTTCTAATGTTCTTATCTGTTTCTTCATGCATTCATGACATCTAGACTAGATTGCTGTAATGTGTTACTAGCTGGTTGTCCTGCATCCTCATTAAACAAGCTACAGTTAGTCCAAAATGCAGCTGCTAGAGTTCTTACTATAGGTCAAGAAAATATGATCATATAACACCATTTTTATTATCTCTATCTATATTTTATTTATCTATCTCTTACCTATTAAGTTCCGTATCGTTTATAAAGTATTGCCACTGACCTATAAGGTTCTAAAGGGTTTAGCTCCTGTGTATTTAACTGATCTTCTATTGCCCTAAAATCCATCACTCTCTTTAATATCACAAAACTCAGGACTTCTGGTTGTACCAAGGATAACTAAGTCCACTAAAGGAGGGAGAGCATTTTCACATTTGCTTCCTAAACTCTGAAGTAGCCTTCCTGATAATGTTCGGGGCTCAGACTCGGGATTAAAGACGCATCTCTTTAGCCAAGCATTCACGTAATGCATCTCATATCCCTGTATTCCAGTTATATCAGATCAAATGCACACTATCTTTGGTTAATGTTATGAACAGGAGCTACACTAATTATTCTCCAACTGCTTTTCTGTTTTATCTCGTGATGCCCATCCCGAGGTGACTAGAGAGTACGTCAGCTCCAGTTTGGATCCAGCCTCTTATGAAGACTTTAGATGCCTCAACACCTGTGAAGAGACGGCACCAACCCCTGCAAGGACTTCAGATGACGCAAAAACATTCCAAATTTTTCTATATATCATAATCATTGTTAAAATGTATTCATTACTTCCATGAGTTCATTGTTTTGACCTTAAATTAATACATTGTTAGCTAACTGCGTGATTATATGTACATTTCTGAATATTTTATATTCAGTCAGCTCTGATAGCAGATTACTCTAAATTGTAATGTTGACTTGCATTCTCTGTAAAGCTGCTTTGAAAGCTGCTTTATGTATTTTGAAAAACACTATACACACAAATGTAAATTGAATTAAATTGAATAACGTATATTATGAAAATGGAAATTAATTTTGAGATTTGATTTTTTATTAATATATTTATTTTATTTATTATTAACATTTTAAAGATTAATTTAAATGAGCATTAGATGACTACAAATGTAAAAAATAATAATAATAAAAAAGCACTAATATTGGCAGATAAGATATGGTATTGTGCATCTCGAAAATCTACAGCTTCGCAAATGAGAGAATTCTTTTGTGACCATCAAGGGAAAATATACTTACACACCTTCCCAGTTATGAAGAGAGGTCTTTGACACATCCTTCCAGTGGACACCAGCTACCAAAGGAATTTGATTGTTGTAATTGATTTTCAGATGAGTGCTGCTCTCAGATTTTTGTTTCATGAAATAAGAGTGCAGAAGCTGAGTTCTGTAATTCAGTCCTCTGTCTAGAATTCGCAGGCTGAGCTGGAAAAGACAGTAAACGTTATTATTTGACACAGTCATACAAGACTAAAGCCTAAAAATGTAATAATATGCAATAGCACATTTGATATAAACAGTCTAGATTCGATCAGAATATTTTAGTTAAGTTGAACCTCCACAGCATAACTGGTGAGGCCGGGTCCAGTCTGGTTTCGGAGTGACTGGTTGAAGAGGATCCTGTGTTTGTTGCTGCTCTGGTTCCACTGCTTTCCATAGCTTAAATCAAGCGATGACTGAACATGGATTGGGCTCCGTTCATGTCTAAGGAGAATCTGTTGGTGGAAACAATAAGCAGGTTTCCATATTTTTTGTAATAAACCAGCGTAGAATGTGTGAAAGAAACCAGGCGGGAGCCAGTACATCAATCAATTACAGTAAACTTTTTTTGTCCACATCTATTAACTTATACAATCAATTCACACATACAATCAAAACAAACCTCTTCTATGATGAGTATGAGTTCACCCTTAAAGCCCCTTATGATCAGGGTTTGGGAGTAACGAAATACAAGTAACTTAGTTACGTATTTAAAATACAAAATTTGTATTTTAAAATTTGAGTAACTGTATTTCATTACAGTTACATTTTAAATGGGTGGTAATCAGATTACAGTTACATCTGAAAAGTGTTTTAGATTACCAAAGTGATTACCTTGAATTTTAATGTCATTTAAACAGCAATTGGTGATTCTCTGACTCTGACAGTCTGAAAAAGCAGAGTTAAGTTTCATCAACATTTTAATACTTTTCTCAATATTGCGAGTTTATATCTCATAATTCTAACTTTATAACTCACACAATTCACACAATTCTGAGAAAAAAGTCAGAATTGTGACATATAATTAATAATAAATTACCTGTTTTGTGTTTGTTCCACACTTATTAGTATTCCAAAGTATTCTAAAGTATTTAGATTAAGTTATTAAACTTGAGTAATGTAACGAAATACGTTACAAATTACTTTTTAAAGCATGTATTTTGTAATCTGTAGTGAAATACATTTTAAAAGTAACCTACCCAGCCCTGCTTATGACTGTGTCTTATTACGACAAGGCAAGATTAGTTCAAGTTGTAAAATGTCATTCACTGTGACCCCTTTAAAAACGTAATGATATTTATAAATTAATAATTCATGATATATGTCAAGTGACATGATATCTGATGTCACTTATCCTTTGACATTGATGGGAAAAGGCTTTCCACCACTGGGCCCAGTTCTTTTTACTCTTTTACTCTCAGACTCCAAAAACTGGACAAAGGTGTCAACCAGTATATATATTGTGACGAGTTGCCAGCAGCTCATCAAGCGTCGCCCCTGGCAACACACACAAACCAACTGGAGAACCAAGCCCAGCTGATGGCATTCAGGCAATCTGCAAAACAGGGATATAAACACCTGAGCACACGGAAAAGAGAGAGACTCTTCTCTCAAACAAAACTAACACGGGTGCTTTTGTTTCTTTGCCAGAGAGTGATTAACAGGAGGTCGGCGTTACGGACTCTCTGCTAGCAGCCCTCCACACCGACTGAACCCTGTCTGCTCAGCGAAATTTCACCTTCACTCACCCGGACCACGAAGACCGTCATTGGAAACACTAAAAGAGGCACTATATTATGGGGATACGGACCTGAGGATTACTGTCAAGTATCCACTAGTCTACTTTCCTTGCACTCTCACTTGTAAAGAAGTTCACCCTCCGGGTTGAATTCACTTTATCATGTCCGCTCTCCTCTATCCCTACAGGAACCCGCTACTATATGTATATGTATGTATATGTGCACACACACAACCGTTCAAAAGTTTGGGATCTGTAAGATTTTTTGTTTTTAAAATTTAATATGCTCACCAAGGCTGCATTTATTTAATTTAGAAATACAATAAAAAATGTAATATTGTGAAATATTTTTACAATTTAAAATAATTGTTTTCTATTTGAAAATACTTTAAAATGCAATTTATTCGTGTGATGGTAAAGCTGAAATTTCAGCATCATTACTCCAGTCTTAAGTGTCACATGATAATTCAGAAATCATTCAAATATGCTGGTTTGCTGCTCAAGAAACATTTACTGTGTACAGTTGTATAAAATGTGTACAATATTTTTTTTTGTTCAGGATTCTCTGATGAATAGAAGGTTCAAAAGAACAGGGTTTATTTGAAATATAATCTTTGTTACATTATAAATGTCTTTACTGTCACTTTTGATTGATTTAATGGATCCTTGCTGAATAAAAGTATTAATTTCTTTAATGTGTTTTCAAAAATATAAATTCTAACTGACCCCAAACTTTTCGGTGCATAATGTTACAAAAACTCTGTATTTCAGATAAATGCTGTTCTTTTGAACTTTCTATTCAAGGAAACCTGGAAAAAAAGTACACGACAGAGTTTCTTGAGCAGCAAATCAGATTATTAGAATGATTTCTAAAGGATCATGTGACACTGATGGACTTGACTAATGATGCTAAAAATTCAGCTTTGCCAGCACAAGAATAAATTACATTTCAATATTTTCTTTGCTTTGTAAAATATATTCAAATGGAAAAGAGTTATTTTAAATTGTAAATTATTATTTTAAATTGCCTTGGTGAGCAGACGAAACTTTTTTTAAAAACATTAAAAATCTTACCGATCTAAAACTTTTGAACGGTAGTGTGTGTGTGTATATATATATATATATATATATATATATATATATATATATATATATATATTATATATATAGCTCATCAATGCTGCATTTTTTTGATAAAAATATTGTAACACTTTATAATAAGTATACAGTGATAAATTCATATTATCTGTGGATTTGTAATGTTTTAAGGCTATATACAAATAGTGAGTTCTTCCTTAATTTTTAATGTAATTATTTGATAATTATAAATTATCATATATTTTAATTACGTGTGTGTATGTATGTGTATATATATATATACTATGAATTAAACTAATGAACTAATATATAAAAAAATAGTTGAGGTAACTTAAAAACAATAAGGCTATCACATTCAACTTTTTAAGTTAACTCAACTAATTTGTTCCAGTTAAAGTCAACTTAAATACTTTAGTTCATCGAATGAGTAGCAGGTAATCTTTTGAACTTAATTCTTGTCAAAGCAAATAAAAAAAAAAACAAGTTGAGCCAACTTTAAAAAATAAGGTAACCTGTCACATTTAACTTTAAGTTAACTCGGCTAATTCATTCCAGTTAGTCAAATTTGTTTTTCATCTAATAAGTAACAGGTAGTGTTTTGAACTTATAAATTCTTGTCAAGACAACTATAGAATGTTTAGCATTTAGCATTTAGCATTTAGCGAAGAGGCGACGACTGCAACTGATCCTCTCAAGGCTGCTGTGAGCGATTATTGCAATGTGGCCTCATCAGTTGCTCGCAAAATGATGGATAATGATTCACTTTTCATGCGTCATTTCCTGTGATAATAAAAATTAAGTAAATTATTAAATAAATTAGTTAATGGTCAAATGTCTCCCATGCCAGTGTGCGTGTCTGTGCTTAATGTATTTGTATACATTTTAAGGAACACTTAATATGAATGCAGTTGATGTCCAATAAAGTTTGGTTTAACCTTATAAAGGTTTTTGTTTCCTGGAGGTCTCATTTTTTGGTTTCATGTTGGCTATATTTGTGAGGACCAAATGCCCTCACTTATACTGTGAAATACATTGACAACCCACTAGTGAGGACATTTGACTGGTCCTCACAAGTTAAAAAGGCTTATAAATCAGCCAAAAGAAGTTTTTATTTAAATTTAGTAATGGAGTAGGGGTTTGGTTAAGTGATAGAGAATATCACTGACCAGACATAAAATCCACGGAAGTCTAGGCAATGTCCTCACTAAGATAGCAAAACAAACCTGTGTGTGTGTGCAAATGTATGAAATTTGATGCTCAACAAAAAACACAAGTAAACTTGTATGTAAATGTGTTTTTTGTTGAGTATCAAATTTCATATATATTTTATGGCTCATATATACAATTCATTGCAATTCAATGATAATTCAGAGATGGACAAATAGATGTTCCCAAAAGCCTGTTGTGTAATATTTGGCATTTGCAAATGAGAAAAAAAAATGTAAAAAGAATTAATTTTTTTAACGTTAAATTATGTATGAATAATCAAGTAAACCTGAAGTTGCTTCAGTCCAGTAGTAAATGTTCATCCTTTATCGTTTACTTTATAAAAGCCAATAAAGATTTCACAGCAAAAAAAAACTTCACTTTATTAAAAAAAGGAAAAACAGTTGTGCTGCTTAATATTGTTGTGGAAACCATGATACATTTTTTCAAGTTTCTTTGATAAATATGAAGTTCAGATAAAAAGCATTTAATTGAAATACATTTTTTTGTACTTTACTGTCAATTTTGATTGCTTTATTGCATCTTTGCTGAATAAAAATATTTCTCATGAAACTTCAAACTTTGAACAGTTTTTTCACTTGATGGTTACACCACATGGCATTTTAGAGTACATTTTTCTGAAAATGGTTCAATTGTTTTTAAACCACATAAAAGAAAAGATATTACCTTGTGGTTTAGGTTGATGTAGTGTGAACAGTGGAGTTCATGTGTTGCTGCTATACGGTACGTCTGGACTGGGTCTGACTCGCTATGAAGGTTCTGGGTCATGTGACACTCCTGCGTGTTCTGTGAATCCTCTGAAAAATATATAAGTGAATGAAGAGTCTGTTGTGTTCTTGTCTTAAAGTGTTGCATTAATTGTAGAAATCACTTACCTTGTAAACCATACCGAACCCTCACAGCAGAGCTCCACTCTGTGCCCCTTTGCTTTAGTAACCCAAGAACTCGAATGCTGACAGTGCTAGGCAAACGAAACCCGGCATCTATAGAATAATGTCTCTGGCCATCTTCCAGACTTCTCTCCAACTGCACTGTGGAGTGAAGAGAAACATAAAGAGCTGATTGCAAATTATCATATCACTGGAAATGTTCCAGGGAAGTAATTGTAGAGCACAACTGAATGGTTCTGGAAATAAAATACCATTCATTTTGTCAATTAAGAAAATTAGATTTAACTAATTAGTATTTTTATCAAGTCCGTTTTCATACTTATAATCAATTAATAAAAATATTTTATATTGAATAAATTTAATTACATCATTCATACTGCTTCATAAGATGAACAGTTCAGATCATATACTTTATTACTTCAAAGTTTATAGTTTGTCATTGTTGTGATTCAACAGCAGGTGGGTTTGGTTCTACATTGACAGATCTTTTGAAATGCCTAATGAATAAAAACTTCTGGGACTATTAGAAAGGTGATAACTATTAGCAGATTCTTGCCTGAGAGTGATGCGTCCTTACTGAAGACATTTTTAAGCAAAGTTTGTATTATGAACTTCCTGCTGTGAGCATGTGTGGTATTGATGGAGAAAGAGAATGGATGTCCATCTGCTACTACTTTGGCATCAAGATGAAAGTGGGCTCTTGTTTCTGAAGCAAGATTCATCGTCTCCAGTAGTCCCTTAGGCACAATGGTGAATGTTTTAATGAACCATGTTCTTAAATAAATAGAGATTCTTGAACAATACAGCACAACAGCTTTTCTTGGGACTTTACAAAGCAAATGTTTTTCACACTTACCTTAATAAAATAATGGTGGACGTTGTCAATCAGTAATTCGATTCTGCCTGAATGTTGGTTGTTTAATTCTTCAAGCTGCGCTATGAGAAAAAAATGAGAAAACATTCATAGAAACAATTTCATATGATAAATATCGTGTTGATATAATTATATCATGTTCTTGTGTGAAAGCATCCTTAATATCCGTAAGGAAATCCACTTTTGAAGTGAGTTTGAAACCTTGAATGAGAATGTTTTTCAGGGGATGTGTTATTTTCAGAATCAGCCTTTTCGGACTGAGATTGACATCCAGGGACACATCTCTGGGGATAGTGGATTGTGGCGTGCCAAGAAAGAGAAGCAGAGTGGCTTCCAGCGGCATCCAGGAATTTTGCTGTCAAAGATCCACAGAAAGCACAGAAAGAGCAATTTTATGACAGCGTTATTTTGACCTTCTTAACCTGAACGGACTGATGTCAGGATCACAGTGATTTTGCCGAGCAAGACATGTTCCAACATATTTTGTTGATCCTGGAACAACATTCCAGTCTGAAAATTTTGTCCTAACCCTATCCCTACCCATAAACCTAATCCTTAGATCAGAGGGAAATGATAGGTATATTACTCCAATGGTGAAGCAACTAACCCTGGTTGTAAGTCTAAACTTGACATAAACTCTAACTTGTCCCTCAAATCTGACTGGTTGATTGGAATGTTGTTCCAGGATCAGTAAAGTTGTTGACCCAGGTACATGTTGGACTTGGTGAAATCATGTTCACCTTGATGTCAGATATCTTGCCTACCTGGGGTACAAAAGTATAGGCCGCCTCCAAGAGGTACTGGTTGAGACCTTTGTCCAGTTTTTGGAGTCTGAGAGTAAAAAGAACTGGGCCCAGTGGTGGGAAGCCTTTTCCCATCAAGGTCAAAGGATAAGTGACATCAGAGCATAACTGCCATCCAACCATCTTAGACCCTGCAAAAATAACCATACAACTATTTCAACACCAAAAATGTAAAAAAAAAAATTAGTCTGTAGCTAACGTTGTTTTAAACAAACTCACATGTTTTAGGAGTGCAAGTGTTCTTCTCCTTGAGATTTCTTGTAGCTATGAGCTCCTCTTTACTGTCCCCACTCACACGAAACATTCTAGAGCTGTCTCATGAGCACAATCAGCAACAATTTTAGAGTCAAGATAAAACAACTGTTTTGGTCAGTAGGTACGTTTACATGTATTAAATTTTGTCAATCCAAATGAATCCAATCTGATTTCATATTCTGAAAGTTCTGTTTGCATGTGCATTTCAAACTAAACTTTGTCGTGTGTACAGTGCCCCAGTCACCACGTTCATAACTGGATAAAAGATATAATGTCACCACATATACCTAAAGGGAAAGCTGACAAATAAACATGCGCATCATGGCACTGCATATTTACGTGAGGTTTTTTAGAATCCGATAGTGACGACAATCATATTTAAGTTTTTACATGCTGAGTATTTTCCTATTGACTGATTATTTCAAGTCTACACCACCCCTTCAAATCCTATTAAAATTTAATTCAGACCAAGCTGAGTCAGATCAATTGAGATGCTAACATGAATATATAGAATAATATATATATATATATATATATATATATATATATATATATATATACAGTATAAAACACATTTTAAACTCATCTCCAAGTCCAAGTTTTTAAAAATGTAGTCTTTATATTCATGTCAGTAGAATGTCTGTTGGTGGACCATCAAAAACTAATACTGTAATTTCAAGGCTTCAAGTATTAAATCAAGTATTGCAAAATTACTTAAAGTTAGAATAATCTCTGAAGTGGACTATCAAAATAAAGTGTTACCAATTTTTATATCTATTTCAAGAATAAAATTTAATGTTACGTAGTGCGACCATCACGTATTGTAATAGCATATTGTCTTGAATACATGTATGTGTACACATCTTTATCATTATTTAATAAAAAAAAATGTAAAAATATTTTTCAAGGTAAATGCTATTTTCATGAATTTTTGGGCAATGGCACCATATGACATTTTACAATCTGAACCAGTTTTGCCTTGTAATAAAAAGGAAATTATGTGATATTTTAAGAGATTTACTGACCTTGATACACAGTCATGACGGTCTAAAATTTTCTTCACTATGATTTATTTCCCTGTTTTGTTTATTCCACATGCATCTGAATGTTGTTTGTACCACATGACTTTAATTTGGAAGGCAAAAGTTAATAAGCATTGAAGCAGTTTTGTTGAAATGTTTTTTTTTCTAAGAAATACTAATAAAAGATCATTCCTAACTACTTAGGAATTCTATATGTCTTCTCTTCAAGAATATCATTCTTTTAATGATGCTTTCTTTTTTTCATTATGATATCAGGACAGTTGTACCATCCTGACATGTTGGTCCTTATTTCCCCCCAAATAAAATATGAAAGTGAATTTATATATTTGAAAGAACATGTAAATATTGTTCATACTTGAAGGTCAGTATATCCATGACATCTTCTGGTGTATTGAGTACCACCTTCAGGCTCTGCCCATGGTGCAGATGTACAGATCCATCCAAGCTGGTGAAGGTTTTGAGTTGAGTGACCCACTCTAATCCCACACGACCAAATGCTCCATCCACTCCAGCTCTCACAGAGATGGCAACCAGTGCACTGTGTAAGAAGACAAACATGAGATGACTTAACATGACGGCTTCAACCTGACAGCACACTGCCATTATTAAATCTACACCAGACATACTTTGGTTTGACATAGCCTGCAAGCGAGAAATGTGACCAATTCTTATAGTTAGCGATGCCTTTAAGTCTGAGGGAGAACAGTGTTGACATGTTCATGCTTAGCCTCATGGGTAATCCAGAGAGAGATGGTAAAACCAGTTCCTCTGACAGAACAATTGGCCTTTGACTGATTTTAATCTCTTGACCCTGAGAAAAGAGAAGAAATTTAAACAAGGATCAGATTTAGTCTTATTAATATGACATAAACAGTGAAAAATATAGTAAGTATGCACTGATATTAAATTCAAGTTAAGATCAATCGACAGCATTATTGGCATACTGATGTTTACCTCATTTTCTTTAAAGTGCCCCTATTATGCTTTTTTGGATGTTACCTTTCATTCAGTGTGGAATATTGCTGTTTGTGAATGTAAAAACTATGCAAAGTTTCAAAAATCAAAGTGCACTTTAAATGGAGTTATTGAATCCCAAAAGAAAGAACTGAGTCTGAGCTTCCTGAAACGAGTCATCAGTAATACCAGTCTTACTTCTTGTACAAATCTATGTAGGTTTGTAACAAATTCGCATAATGCTCACCTGTGATCTTTATTGGCTTATTGTGAACAACGTCTACTTTGACAAACCCTTAAACGCTGTAGTTGTAGCTGAGACTGAAAGAGTTTGGTTTGTGTTGTCGACATTTCGAGAAGACGCTGTTTTCTGAGCTCCAAAAGAAAATCCACTTTTATGCTTTTCCAAAGGATAAGGACTCTGGCTCGATTTGATACATTAATACCCGACCTCATTGTTGCTGTTTGTATCAATGTGCATAAAGTGCTGAGGAATCTCCAGAGCTGAAATTCAGATATGCTAATTTAGTTTCTGACGGGCTTTAAGTGGTAGACCAATCACAACAGAATGGGCCATCTGTCCAATCAGAACCAAGTATGCTCACTGAAAGGAAGGGTTTAAAGAGACCAAATCCTTGATCGAACTGTTTTAGACACTGAGAAAAGAGGTGATGCTGCAGTGTATATTATTAGAAAATGAAAGAATTTTTTGACCTTGGATGCACGTAATCTTAATTTCAGGAGACCTCCAAACAATATTAGGAACCTTTACAACATCATAAGAGGGGCACTTTAAAAAAATAAAAAATAAAGAAACATCGAGGTTTATTGATTTAAAAGCATAAATATGAAGCTTATAAATTTTTTAAAAGCACTTATATTCATTCCTCTGTCAAACCTTGTGTTGAATTTGAGGGGTTTGTATTTTAGTCACTTTAGGGTTTTAGGTGTAGTGTTATAATGATGAAGTTGTAAAATTGAATATAACTTTACACAGACAAGGTTAGTAAATGATTTTTTCACACTAAAACATTGAAACAGTGAATATTGAACTCAGAATATTCATTTAAGTAACAACTTGAGAAAGAATTTCTTACCTTTAATAACTTGACAACAACACCAGCAGTACTAAGTGAAAGCTTTCTCTGATACGCTTGGAGGTCATCACAGGTCATAAAAGTGAGGTCATTGCCGAACATCTTCACATTTATCCAACATCGGAAGGTATTGTCGCTTTTCCTCTGCTCTGTGAACTTAAACAGAAAACTTGGTCATGTCTGATGTAGAGCCAAATAACAGACAAAATCACCATCCACAAGACTCTCACCTTAGTCTTGATGGAACTTAACCCTGTGGATTGACAGCCATCACTGTCACGGTTTCTTCCACTCTGTCGATGCTTCATAGAGTCTGTTTGAGCCTTAGGTCTAGAGTGATCAGCAGATGCTAGAGGATGCTCCTCAAAGATTGTCTTCAGAAAATGCTCTAGGTTTTCCATTCTTAGGCTAATCTAAAAAAGTAAATAAAATACTATCATTGAACATATCTATTTGAAGAACAGAAACTACTAAAATATTTATTTTCTGGCTAACATTAACCAAATAAAACCTATACTGGATGCGGCAAGACACAACACAACAAATTCCTGACAGTAAACTGATGCCCCATTTTATTTCTGATGTACTTTAAGCACTTGCTGACACAAAGTACAACATGATAACCATCGGCCATCACAGGACAGCCATCACGTACAGGGTAGACACTGTGTTTTAAAGACAAGATAATAAGATGATGCATATCTTGCCGTCAGATTCACCAGTACAATGGCGGGTAATTAAAAAAGACCACAGTGTGTTGTGTGCATCAAAATATTAGCTTCTGACAGTATGAAGAACTTAAGACATCACTTATTGTACCTTTATAGAACAACGAAGTACAGAAAAAACAGAAAAGTCTATCCTTTGCATTTTCACATTCAGACTACAACGTTGTCAAAACAATGCCCCTTCACAGGGATCCGTGAAAACGACTAAAAGTGCTGTATTATTATGCATGTCAGGCCAGTAGTTGGCGATGTCACTTTGCAAAGAAACACTGTGCCTATAGACTGAACATGTTAAACCCGCAACACACCAAGACGCTGGTTGGTCGTAGGGCAGTTTTTGTGCGTCGGCCATCTAAGTTTTCTCAGTGTGTTCCGCACCATCGGCTGAAGTTGGTCCTCGTCGACTTTTTTGGCTGATTTGACATGTTGAATTGGTGTCGGGCCATTGGTGAGAGAGAGAACTCTGATATAACAAACGGGTCAACAATCGGGTCTGTTGCTGTTAGTTCTTTGACATCGGGTTGGTGGGTCCCAGCCTTAATACACATGACATCAATGTTTTCACAAATTCACATTCTTGTAGTTTACATGGAGACAATAACTTCCTGAGGGATGAGAGCCAAGTGACTGCACCTCGTGGCTCAGGTCAAGGGGATCGCAGGTCACGTTGGCTCAGAGAATTGCGTTTTGGATTTCGAAGCATTTCTTCAGACCAAATTGAGAAACTCATGTTGTCTGCATCTGACTCTGATGGGTTGGATGTAGACAAGCAGACCAGTGCTTCAGCAGAGCAGCTTCTTTAATCTTGCGCATTTGAGGAACTGCTCAAGGTTGTTACTAGAGCGGTGGCCAAGTTAAAGATCCATTGGCCAAATGAGAAGCAAGTGGTCATCCGTTACAAGCATGATGATCGCTTCCTCACCTCAGCAAAATTAAAACCTCCCTGCCGCTATGTCTAAACACCTCAGATATCTCTCCTCATATATCTCTGCTCCTGGGAGTTCTAGCAAGGGTTTGTCTGAGCTGTTGCGATTCCAAATCGGTTTAATGACCTGTAACTCTGCCTGAGTATCGGACAAGTGTTCACTGTTGGCCAGAGGAGAACTGGCCCCCTAACTAAGCCTGGTTTCTCCCAAGGTTTTTTTCTCCATTTGTTGGAGTTTTGGTTCCTTGCCGCTGTTGCCTTTTGGCTTGCTTAAGTTGGGGACACTTGCTTGACATTCAGCAGTGTTTTTGATATGCCTGCATTTGGCGCCGTTGTATGTGAACTGAGCTGAGCCGGACGATTACGTCACTGTTTTCTGCAGTGCTGCTATACCTAAATTAACTAGACTAATAACTATTGATATTTGCAACGGAATGAATCAATAATATATAGAATAAGCTGGACAATGACACCATTTTCTTTGGGAGCTGCTGTGCAGCCAAAATTATTTGCCAATTATTAATGTAAAGCTGCTTTGCCACAATTTGCATTGTAAAAAGTGCTATATAAGTAAAGGTGACTTGACTTGACTTGAGCTGAGTTCACCTTCTTCTAGTGGCTCTGCTGTGGCCGGCCCAAGTTTGGTTTGCGGACCTAGTATCTCTCCTAGATGGCATCCCTTTGGAGATCCTAGTCCGGAGAGATCTTCTATCTCAAGTTCAGGGAACAATATTTCATCCCTGGCCAGAGATCTGGAAATTTTGGGTCTGGCCCCTGAGGTGCACCATCTTATAGATTATAGATTCAGGTCTCTCGACTAAGGTTTATTATATTTATATTATTATATTATATATAATAAATATATTAATATATTTCAGCAGGGTTGACCACTACTTTTATGTGGCCACTATTTTCCAAAGGCTTATGAGGCCGCTATGTCTGCTAGCCACATACCCTTTCAAGAGGCTTCTGTTGGGAGGCACCTTTTGGTGTCTCGGTTCTTGCGCAGTGTCAGACGGATATGGGACCTATATGCACTTAGTTATGCACCTTGCTCTCAGTGTTACACTCAGACATAAAAGTCATTTCAGGTGTTATTAGAAAATTATGAAGACAAACAGTAGTGTTCACTGAAGAATAGGACCAGGGTCAGTTTTGATTTTTATGTTTTATGGAAAATTCAAACATATGTCAAACAGATTCACCTCCAGAAGATTGAATACTCTGCCTAGGATGTGAACTGTCAGATTCGCCACAGCATAACGTGGAAGAAAAGATTCAGGGGAGAAAACTACAGCTCCCTCGATGTTAGCAGCAGCCACTCCTAGAGCAGACATACAACCCAGGCATTACAAATTGAAGTGTTATTAATAAAAAAAACTATTAGAAACAGCTGGAAAAGTTGCATTATGTCTAGTACCTGTGTCCACTGTATAGTCCATATGTGAAGAATATTTCCATGGTTCAGCTTCAAAGTCTTTACTTATAATATCATCCGGCAGTGACTCCATCAGATCTTTCTTCAGAGGGTCTTCCGTTTTCTGTATATTGAAAAGGTGACTCCAAACAAACGACCCAACTGAGGAGATATCGTAGAGAACATATGAAAATGTGTCTCATTGTACAGCTGAAGAGTGTTAGAAATATGAAAGTTGAAAATATATATAATTATTTCCATGCCGAATATACAGTATTTGGCTCTTTTTCATGAAATGGTAGTTAGAAATCTATTGTTAATTTGGTAAAGATTAATAGGTTATTTGGATTAAAAATTTAATTTATCCATTTTTATTTTTTAAAGCCATATTTTCCTATACATGCACTTACTTTTAACCCTGCAACCCCAATTTAATGTGTTTTATTGTAAGACACAATGAATAGAGTGAATACTACCAGAATTTATTCTTATGAATATTTATCGGTAACACTTTACAACAATGAAAATAATGCATTAATTAAGGTTAGTTAATGTTAGTTTCAACATTTATTAATACATTATCAAAATTAAAAGCTGTATCTATTAATATAATTTAATGGACCTGAGCTAACATGAGCAATTGTATTTTTATTAACTAACGTTACTCGTTACTTGTTGGGACCTTATTGAAAAGTGCTACTTGATTTATCTAATTATATTAGAATTTCATACTTTTTGTGACAGTAATGATTTAATGTAGCACATTTGAGTTACTAAAAATTTTTACTTTTCAATACCTTGACTGGACTTCTCATTGCTTAACGTTGTCTTCACAATTGTGAAAATCTCTTGGTTTGGACAATGCATGAGCTGCTGATATGCTGCGATTCTGACCTCCACATTTTCTTGCTGTGTTTGAAATGCCTGAGCAAGGGCTCTCCTCTTATAAAATAAGAAAGAACATAACGCAGGGAGGTAAGTTAGACCGCAATAGACGTAACATCAACGTATATGTGTCACCTTTGTTCGGTTATACTGACATCATGGTGGCATGAGATTCTCCTGAACGCTCGTATAGCGGCCAGCCGCAGCTCCAGTGGCACAGAACGATTCTGCACACAGCGGCTCAGTGTGGAGATGAGATCTGATACAGCCTCACCTGCAGTCTCCACTGCTTTCAGCACATGTAGCAGCTGCACAAGAGATGCAGAACAGTGTAGGGATATTCCAGGTTCAGCATGAGTAAGCTAAATTTATAATTTGTGGCATAATGTTGATTACCACCAAATAAATTTTTGATACATTACCTTTTCTACATTAAAGCAGGGGTTAGCCAGAGGCACTTACAATTGAAGTGAATGGAGCTCATTTGTAAAAGATAAAATACTCATCGATTCATAAGACACAAAATACTCATTATAGCCATAAGACATAAACAGTATGTGTGTTAACATGATTTTCATGTGGAAAAAAAACCTTTTTTTTTCTGCGCAATTGTTACGACGTGTCCGGGAAGATGAAGTGCACGACGAAGAGAGACTTTATATAGAAGTTTAATAAGTATCTGGAGACTATACACAACACCATGAAACAAACATCAACGACGGACAACCACTGAACAGGAACTTAAATACTAAGAACACAAGGAGATAATGAGACTGATTAAACACACACAACTGACAGGAATGAACTGATAATGAACTCAAAACAGAAACCATAGAAACACAGAACCTAGGAAGACAAGGGATATGACAAAACACAGAGTCCCAACAGATATACATGTAACAGTAATGTTATATCCATTTTTACAACTCACCATGAAATCAAAACACTATAAACTAGTAGTGTAACGGTACATGAATTTGTCCCGAACCGTCACGGTCAGACAAGGAATACAGTCAGTCGCAGGTGATCCACACTGCAATCCAGAAGGGGCCACGCGCAGTAATGCAACATTGTTTGCTAAAAAAAAAATGTGTGTACTCACGTCTTTCCACGGTTGAAACAACATTCCTTCTGATGTCCATTCATGTTTATTTGATGCTATAAATCAGTTAATATGAAGAGATGATCGGTTCATGAGCCGATTGAAGGAGCTACAGCTCAACATGCTTGAGCTTCTGTTTAACACAACTGATGTGTGAACTGTTGAATATTTACATGTGAATTTAAGCCTAAATTTAATCTGTTCATCATATAAAGCGATCGGGCCTATGAACTTGGTGACTTTGCCAGAGCTTCTGGAATCTGCTCCAGCGCTCCCCGAGGCCACTCCAGAGCTCCCCGAGGCCGTTCCAGAGCTCCACCAACCCAATCCAGAACACCACGAACCCGCTCCAGGGCTCCACGGACCCGCTCCAGAACTACCTGATCTCCCAGAACCAACGCCGGCTCCAAACCCTCTTGAGCCTCATCACGTCTCTGCAGATCCTCCTGAGCCTTGTCACGTCTCTGCAGATCTTCCTGAGCCTTGTCACGTCTCTGCAGATCTTCCTGAGCCTTGTCACGTCTCAGCAGAGCTTCCAGAGCCTCGTCATGTCCCAGAAGATTTCATGGGTGCCTCAGTAAAGTCTTCAGCCATCATGGATGCCACATCTGTGTTTCCTCTGTGTTTCCGGGCGTCGTGAGCGCGGCACATGAGGATTTGAGGGCTTTCCCTAAGTGCTGGAGAATGGCTTATAGCCTGGAGGACACACCACTAATGTCGGTGCGAGCAGCTGGCATCGCATCGATCCCTAGGACTAAACCTGAGTCAGTCGCTGAGCAAGCCAGTGCAAATAAGGAGATCGCTACCAATTCAGTTCCTGAACACGCTAGAGCTGATCAAGAGGGCGCTCCCAAGTCAGTCGCTGAGCATGTCAGTGCAAATCAAGAGGGCGCATCTGAGTCAGTCCCGGAGCACTCTAGTGCATATCAAAAGGGCACATCCAACTTAGTCTCTGAGCACTCCAGGGCAGCTCAAGAGGGTGCTACTGAATTAGTTCCAGAGCTTGCCAGCACAAATCAAGAGGATGTTTCAGCAGCCCCTGAATAAAGTCCTGTGCATTCTTATGAAGTCTTAGAGGAGGTCTCTGACTCCGTATATAAGCCTCTGCACCCAGATGTCATCCTTCCTGTCAATGCAGTCATGGCCACCGAGATCCCTGTCAGCCTTGAAACGACCACGGAGGTGGTCCCTGAACTTTCTGTCTGCCCCGAGGAGATAATCACGAAGGTTGTCCTTGAATTCCCTGTCTGTTCTGACACTACCACAGAGGTCGCACCAGAGTTTCCTGTCTGCCTTGCAATGACCACAGAGGTTGCACCAGGGTTCCCTGTCTGTTCTGACACAACCACAGAGGTCAGCCAAAAGCTCTCTATCTGTCCAGATATGACCCCAGAGGTTATCTATGAAATTCCTGTCTGTCTTGATACGACCACGGTGGTCGTTCATGAGATTCCTGTTCGTCCAGATATGATCACAGAAGTCACCCCTGAACTTTCTGTCCGTCCAGATATGACCACGGAGGTCATCCAGAAATTCTCTGACTGTCCAGATATAACCCCAGAGGTCATCCATGAACTTTCTATTTGTCCAGATACGACCACGGAGGTCAACTATGAATTTTCTGTTCATTCTGATAGAACCACAACAGTTATTCCCGAGTTCCCTATCTGCCCTACAACGACCACGGGGGTCGCACCATTTCCGGTCTGTTCTGACACGACCAATCCTCCATCCTGCCCCCTAGTCCACCTCCGCTTCACTTCCCTCCTGGACATAAGTTGTTGGTGTTTAGGAGTGTCTGGAAGCCAAACCTTAGGAGGGGAGCTATGTAATGGTTATCAGCAGGAGTGCCCATAGTACCACTAGAGGGCACTCCACCTTGAACTCTCACACATACACATTTACTCCCGGACTTCATTTCCCACAATCCACTTCACACTCACACTCTCACTCACTCCATTCATGCAAACTCTTATTTTGACATTCATGTCTCTGTCATTCTTGTTCCTGTATTTACTGTAGTTCCTGTTTGCCTTGGTCGCCTAGATTCCCAGTATGTGTTCATGCGTTCCCATAGTTACCCATTGTGTCCACCTGTTACTTGTTAATTTACTCATTTAGGCCTGTGTATTTATACTGCGTTTAGTTCTGTTCCTTTTTGGTAATTGTCTGTATGATGATGTGAAGCTGCTGCGTTTTTTTCCCTCCGTACTGGATTTTCCTCTTTGTTTTTGGTTGTTTAATACTGTGAATGAATGCAGCAAATAGATCCACATGTCATCGCCCTTTGCCTGCTACCCATGACAAAACCCTAAAACCCTAAAATGACTGTTAAAATGATGATTGAAACAACTTTAGAGCTTGAACACAACACAGGTTTAAAAAAATAATTAATGTAAGTGCTTTTATAAAATTAGAGGCTTCGCTTTAAATCCTCCAAAATTCACAAAATTACCCATTCACTTCCATTGCAAGTGAAAATATATAACTTCGATATTTGCTTCTTCTTTGTTAATGAAAAGGAGGGGTAACTTAAAAATCAACACAATGCCACAAAATGAGGGGAGAGTGGTAATCAACATTATGCCACAAAAAAAGTTGCCTGTTAAGTTTCACCTATATCGATAACATCTCTGGTGTCTAATGATTCTATCAAAACACACTCATGACATTGTCTTTCTACTGTACCTCTGTGATCTGAAAATGATCATCTGTTTCACATCCTGCCTCAAGACTCTGCTTCAGAACATGGACGAACTGCTGGATTTCAGAGATCTCATTGCATGGACGTTGTTCCTGTTGACAAAGGCTGTGAACCAGTGAAGACACAACCAAGAGTGCTTTTGGACGGATAAGAGGTATATGCAGCAAAGCCTGGAGGAGAAAAGTACAGCAAATCCACTCTGTTTTAGAGACAGCTTTAAGTTTTGTATTATAATTTATTCAAATTAATTCATTGAACAACTCAAAACCGTACACTGAGGTGGCTAATCATGGATGAGGTAGGGTGGGAAGCAAAACTGATAGTATTGAGGAGGGGTAGGATATGTTCCTGGTCAACTTCTTTGTTCAGTATGAGGTCTGTAGTGACAAGGATGCAGTCCTCAGTTCCACAGGCTGACAGTATATCTACAAGAGGCTGCCTGCCATGACACCAGAATCAACATTACAATCAGAAAATAAAAAACATAACACATATAAAAAGGCAAAAACATTGTATTTTACTATAAAACAATTATAACAAGCTTGTCAACATGAAACCCCTAAAGGGACATAGTGGTGGAAAGGTGTGGCTGATGCCACAGCTTCGGAAGAAACAATCAGCGCTTATAGAGTATCATGCTTATATGTATCATGACTATATATAATACTTCACAATATTACTGTTTTTACTGTATTTTGATCAAATAAATGTAATCTTGGTAAGCATGATATACTTAGTATAAAAAACATTTTTGAACAGTCCTGTGGAGGAAAAATACGCAAAACATGTGTATTCTCTTGCAAAAGTATTGGGTTCCCAAGTAAACCTTTCATTCTCTTGCAAAACATTTCCGTTCTCTCGCAAAATATTTGCGTTCCTTTGAGAAACTTTCCATTTGCTCATAAAACCTTTGTATTGTCTCGCAAAAGTATTGCGTTCTTAGAGAGTGAGACCCATCATGTTTCATTTATTTTAAATTTAATTCTTTAAAAAATCATTATTGTGTGATCAGGCCACAACATTGCATTAAATTGATGATAATAAGATATTTAACATAAAAAAATTGAAAAAAAATAATATATATATATATATATATATATATTTTTTTTTATTATATTTATATATATATATATATTTATATATATGTATTTATTATATTTATATATATATATATATATATAAATATAAACTTCATAAATTTAACTTAAAGAATATATAATAATTGTTGAAGGACCAACCAGTCATCTCGACATTTGAAGGAGGCCTCATGCCACAAGTCTCTCAACTGATGCGATGACAAGGTTCTCAACTGAAGCACCAGATTCAGCAGAAGCTCTGATTGCTAAAAATGATAAAGAAAGGTGAGTGAAACCTGCCATCATGAATGAAGGAAACACTTTAATGGCTTTAACTACTGCCTGACCTGCTGTTGATCTGCAAGATGAGCGCACAACCTCCTCACTGTGTTGGAAATCTCTTGAACTGATGGTACACCATGTCTGCCTGAGGTTTGGCTTTCAGCCTCAAACATAATACTGGTTAAGTAGCCAACAATCTGCCCTGAAATGACAGATAGGGAGTAATGTTAATGAATGCAACCTTACAGAAGTGTTAGTGATACTGAATAAGTCATTCAGAACAATGGTTCCATGAATAGACAGACTACCCTAGAATATCATACACTTTCCAAACTAACACACTAGCTTTTCATCACTGAATAGTATAAATTAGGAATCAGGAATCACAAAAAAAAAAAATCAGGAATCAGTGCATTATTCTTAATGAATATATTTATATATATATTATACAAAACATTATACAAACATATGTATACGTATATATATATATATATATATATATATATATATATATATATATATATATATACATCATGTGAAATAACTGGACAAACAAAAAACTACACTTCATTCGATGAGTCTAAGTGGTCATAAAAAAAGTCACATAGTGGCTAGTAAATAGTAAATAAATGGGGAAAACCCTATCACAGAGCAATTTTTTAATATACCAGCCAGGTTGAACAAACACACAGAAATGAAGTTGCGATTTACAGCTGAAATGGTCTGGAGATCTGAAGAAACGTGATTCGCATTAAGTGATTCGTTCATCAATTGGATGTCGCTATTACCGACCGGTATGTAGCTTTTCCGTGGTTCGAAAAATGTAGCAAATTTGATCTTAAAACGGTTGAGATAAATATGTCAGAGAAGAGTATTAATTTTCTTAACAAATTGTAGTAGAAATATGGCATTACTATACACCCCTGAAAAAGAGTAATGTAATCATATTGGAACAAAAGCCATCCTAGTCTTACCCAAGTTCATTGGAATCACTTCAAGGGTTCTTAGTAGAGTTAAGCTTGAAACGGTTTTGGTTTCTGTTGCTTCTAACAGGCCTGGCAGGGGAATCAGTGACACTGTTTCTGTACAGTTGACCTTCTTCAGCATCGTTCCATCATAGAACTGGATGCATGTGAGCCCGGCACTTACTGTCTGATCAAAATAAAGAGACATTCAAATTGATGACAAATTCACATTGGATCAAATGTATGAATGTTAGGTGTGGTGTACAAAAACTGGGGCCCACCATGCCCTCCTTCAGGGGGACAGAGTGCCTCCAAAACTGATCGATTCTGTCACTGAGGCACTGCTGGAGGTTTCGGATCTTCATCAGTGATGGCCCTCTCTGTTCATAAGAACTCGTACATGTCCCATACACATCAGTCTGAAGAGAGACATCAACGTTAATATTATATTGCTCATACTTACCCTTACAAAAGATAAGTATACTTCAAGTTCATTTTATTCTTAGATTAAAGTTCAAGTTTATTTTTAAGTATACTTTATGTAGGAAGTATACTAATATCAATTTACTAGAAGTATACTTGTAAGTGTACGGTTTCAATACTACTTGGGATTAAATTGGCCCACTTTTTAGCGTTTAAACGTATATTTTTAAGTATACTTTAAGTGTCACAGTAGTAAACTTTTGAGTACTAGTTTACAACGCAAGTTTTACATTTGTACTGCAACTATACTAAAAGTGAACTTATATGAATACTGATAGTTTAATCATATACTTGTAGCACATTTTTTAGTTTATGGAAGTACACTTTGAAGTACTCTTAGTAAACTACTAGTTTAGTACTTTTATAGTAGTTTTACAGGTATACTTGTAAGTTTTCTTTAAGTGCACATAACATCATACTTTTAGTTCACTATTTAAAGTATAATACTATGTTCCTATTTAGGTATTATTTTTTATACTTGAAATATAAATTTAACTGTCCTTTAACTCTTTACCTTTTAAAAACATATTCTAGCTGCATGCATCAATTTTATCAACACATGAACCGGGGTATGTTTCATTCAAATATCTCATAGAGCTGAGAAAATAGCATTTTGTTAAAGACTAAGGGACTCAGAACGATGGATCAAAAATAGATGGAGTAGATGGAGTCCATCAACACCCCCAAAGCTTCACATTTAATTTAGTAAAGCTTCACTTTATTTAATACGATAACATCAGGAAGTTTGGATTTATATTTTTGAGGATCGCATTATTTCACATTTGCGTAATCATAATCAATCTTCTATCATTGTTTCTGGTTCTTCTTCATCTGTGTTTTGATCAGGAGATTCTGTACTATTTCAGAATATGTGTAATAGCGCCCTCTACCGTATAACAGTGAAAAGTAGATTTGAAGTAAATTCCTATTACACTACCAGTGTACCAGCATACACAAAAATTCAGCGTAACACTTTATTTTACAGTGTCATTGTTACACATGTTACATGTAGCTACTGTGGTAACTAGAAATTATGCATAATTACTTTCAAACTTTTTAAACATGTCATTAATTCCTCATCCTTATGTCATTCCAAAATAATAAGACTTTAGTTAATCTTCGAAACACAAATTAAGATCTCTTTGGTGAAATCTGAGAGCTTCCTGTCCCTCCATACAGCTACACAATTGAAACTTTAACACCGAGATTGTCAGAGATCGTAAAACTAATCCATATGAAATGAGCTGTTTGGTCCAAATTTTCTGAAGAGACTCAATCAATTCGCTAATCAGTGTTCATATGAGAATAAAAGCCTAAATTCAATCTGTCCTTCATATAAAGCGATCGAGACTTTTCCGAAAATTTGGACTAAACCACTGGATACATATGGATTAGTTTTCCGATCTCTTTATGAACTTTTCGAAGCATCAAAATTTCAATTGTGTAGCTGTCTATGGAAGGACAGAAAGCTCTCAGATTTCATCAAAGAGATCTTAATTTGTGTTTTCCGAAGATGAACGAAAGTCTGAAAGTCTACAGATGTGGAACAACTTGAGGGTGAGTAAATAATGACAAAATTTTCATTTTTAGGTGAACTAACCCTTTAATTTCTTTTTAAAAAAATCGTATTCTAATCTTTTGAATAATAGTGTACATATTAATTTTATGAAATTAATCACTTCTTATACATTCACGTACTCTACATTTGTATATTTCTCATATATATTTTCAAATATCAGCATATTTTTTTTCGTGGGCCTTGTATGAAACTGCATGCAAAGTGAGTTACAATTCCTCTCACCTCTCTCAGCGTCTCCCTGACTCGTCCCGAGTGAGAGGTCTGGAACATGCTCAGAATGGATCTCTTGATGTTGAGGGTCCACACCTGCTCAGCCTCCTGTGGGCAGAGCTTTGTGACCTTTCCCCCCTCGAGCGAGAACCACAGGGGGTTCTTCTCCAATGACTCTCTTCGAAATCAAAACACCAGATGGACCTTCAACCCCTCAACACTCATCCCATCCATGATGAATACAGACTAACTCTCGACAGCAGTAATAGTGTGTCAATTATTTGTCAATGACGTGACCCTCAACCAAAGTACTGTTATTTCAAATGTTTATATCACTATGATTAATTCTTACACTTAAATCAGATGTAAAATAACTATACTTTTTCTTTGTAGTAATTGGATGCAAACACAGAAAATGTTTTGTTTTCATAATAAGAGAGCATGAGCAAATAGTACCAACAGAAACTTTCAAATTACCGTATGTTTTTCAAGCGTAGCACCGAACTGTCTCTTTTCGATGAGCTTTGCTTCATTTGTATGTTCCTCAGCTATTATAAAAAAATAAAACAAATATTGAATAGATTAAAAATAATATATAAAAGATATTAGTACTTTAATAATGGCTATTATTTTAAATTATTATTATTGAATTAAAATGAATAACGAATTAAATGTTCATGAATCTCATGGGTGGTTATGAGATTCATTGTTGTTGTAAAATATGTTGCATTGTCAAGCAAGAAACTCTATATCAGTATGCACTCTGTAAATATATACAGTCAAACCAAAATTGATTCATACACCTTCAACATTTCACACATTAAAACAGTTTATTCATAGTTTAAAAAAGTAATAAAATATGACAAGAAACCAGAGTTAAACTGTGTCAGAAAAAATTAATCCTGATGAAGTCAGATAACACTTAAGAAAAACATGGTCAGGCGTCTGAATAATTTTTGTCCCAAATTTTTTTTTTTTCAGTTTTACTAGTACTGTATGAAGATTTTTTGGGTATAATATATCACGGTTGACTTTATATCGCTATTTTGGTTTGACTATATTTCAGTTGCTTTGTAAATATCACAATAATACAAAAATCTTTGAATAAAATCTCTGAATATCAATTTAGTGGACATACAGCATGCCTAAAAATCTTAAAAAGAGTTAATTTTGTCTAAAATGTACAAATATTATTTAACTTTATTTGATGAAAGGAATAGTAGTTAGCTACTACTAGGGGTTTTCTATTGGTTGCACTTCATTTTACAGTACATGCACTTATGTACTTATTGTGTATATCTAGAAAGTTCTGGGTAATATAAGGTAAAAAAAAATTTACCCTCAAAAAGTTAACTACATCATAGTTTAAATTTGGAGTTTAGATTCAAAGTTTGGACTAAAAAAAATACATGCATAAAAAGTTTGAAATAATAGAACATACCTTTAATATCATTTCTGGACATCCTGGTCGGACATCAATGTCAACAACACAGTCCAAAGCTAACTGACTGCCTCCTGATGAAGGACCTTTCCAGGCACTGGTTATCGTTGTACTGTATCTATAGGTGTGCCTTTGCCCTTTCTGCAAATCTGTACACAACGTAAAAATATAAAATGATAAATTAAATAATGTTATTGTTATATGTCATTCTTAAACATGCAAAAGGTTTTTTGCTGGGTTAGTCAGTAGTATTTAAAATTATATGAAAACTATAGATCCAAGGGCCATTTAGATGTGTGCGGAATATCGATAATTATGCATGGATGAATAGCAAAAACATATTTATTTAACATGTATATTCTCTTACCAGGGCAAGTAGACTTGCAAAGTTGACCTTGGTGCAGTTTTTGGCAGTCAACTTATAAAAACATTAACAAAAACCCATCATTAAAAGCAGAAGTACTAACATGTATATAAAACTTTGTGGAGAAACAAACATTTACTTAGCTATTTTATATTTGACAAAATATTCAAAAGATGATATTAATGAATAGGATATTACACACTCACCACTGAAGAAGACAAGCAACATGATTAAATGGAGATTTTGGAGCGATAGACAGAACGGAGACATAGCCATAAGTGATTGGATTTAAAGCAATGCCCTGGACCAGCACTTCATAGGAGAGACCATTACTAGAAAAGCATAACCACATAAGTGAATGGATAGATGTTGAGTTAAGCCTTTGTAAAAACCCACAGGACATTCAGACACCAATCAGAAGACAGATGCCCATCAGGGGACCATCCAGCTAACAAAATCTCGCAGCATACCGATGGACATCTTGAACTGAGCCTCTGCCTTCTCATAACATGTTCATGAATTTGACATGGCTTGAGCATTTTGTTCTTCCAAGTTTTCCTTTGTCTGCTGGTGGGGTGCTTCAAAACCCTTGCTCATTGTAAAGCTTAATTATCGTAATTTTATTATTTTAATTACAATGCTTGTTAATTATTTTGTGTTTAAAGAGTCACATGAAAAAAAAATTCATTTCTATTTTAGAATATCATGTAACTTCTGCTGTGATAAATATTAAAAATATATATGAAAAATAAATAACTTGGCAGATTTTGTGGATTAATGTTGATTAACACATTTTTCATAGACTTGTTCCTCCTTAGAAAAAAAGAAAAAAAAAATCTGGGTTACACTGAAGCACTTACAATGAAAGTGAATGGGGCTACTCTGTAAACATTAAAATACTCACAAACACACACACACACACACACTGTTACAAAAGTATCACAACAATATGCAAAAAAATGTGTGTTATTGTGACTTAGGAGTCAAAAATCATAGCTTTTCTGTGTACAGTTATATCCAATTTTACAACCTTGTTGCTGTAAGTTAATGCTGAAAAGCTCTAAATATTACTAAAACAGATAAATTAATGTAATTGCTTTTAGAAAATTTCATATTTGTGCTTTAAAATCCTCCAAAAATTTGCCTCAATAAGTGCCTCACCTCAATTTTCACCTTATGTTTTAAAGAAAATAGGCTTACCTATTGATTGATAATTTATACTTACTTATCAGGTAAAAGCCTTCCAAAAACATCCCCCTTCAGGTTGTGGTTCACGTGTCTTTTTGCTGTAAAATCTTTACTAATTTTCATAAAGAAAACATAAGAATATTGGTTCAGTTTTCTTGCACAATGTTTGTATTCATATGCGTCAGTTGTGTTTGATTAATCATCCTTGTTTGTGCTTCCTATTCAAGTTGTACTCTCATATTCATTCTCTGTCCAGTCATGCCTAAGTTAAGTGTGTGTTGCTACCTGTTTGTCTGCATTTGGAATTATCATTTAAACCTTCGTTTTGGAGCTATTATCTTCGTCTGCTTTCCTGCAACCACAGACAGATGACGGGACCGCCCAAATGGATGAACGGGCAACGTTCATCGCTATGGCTCAGGAGAGCTATGATTTTTTTGTTTATCAAAAAGTTTTGTTGTCTTGTCATCACCAGCCCCCTTGACGACGAGACCCTGAAGATCTTATTCTGGATCGGGGCTACATTCCATCATCCTATCGACCTCCCAGAACACACAGAACTGAACTGAAAGGAGACCGTCATCAGGTATCTGGACAGCGTCGTGTCCCAATCCAGGACACTGCCAGACCCAGAGCCTGTTTCACCACCAGCGACCATGAAGAAGACCGAGAGGCACCACCCGCCACAACGAGCGAGCCAGAGCCCGAGGATAAGAGGAGAGAGCTTGCCATCATCCAGGAAGAAGTGCCCTTAGCGTGGACCTGACCAGGGGTGTGAGCCCGAGACACCAGCAGTTGAGGAAACAGAAACTGATGCTGTTAGACTTCGAAGGGGACTTGTCAACTCCCACCCTATCCCTAATTCATCTGTATTATCTAATGAGAATTAGGAATTCTTTTTTGATGTCCTGTGTGAACGGTGTCATGATTACCTTTCATCCTCTTAAGTCTTGTTTCATTGGCACCACCACAGAGCTACAGTCACATCGCTGCCGGATGCTTGCAGTCCTGTGTGCAAGGATGTCGAGCCGCAGGTCGAGCAACCATCAGCAGCGCCTATCCTGGAGGATCCTTCGGCTCTGCCTACGGCCTTGGATCTCTTCACTTCATCTCGGCCTATCAGACTGTCGGCTTCATCTTGGCTCCTTCCACCTTCGGCTCCACCAGAGACCGTCAGTCTAGTGGCTCCTCCGGGTTCCCTCATCCCACCGGCTCCGCGTTTGTAAATCCACACCACTTCCGCCACGGACTTACGGGCTGTCTGCTCCATTCAGTCCCTCCACCCCTTCAGCTGCAGTAGGTTCCACTTTCCCATCGGCATCGCCTCTGTCCTTGCTCACAGCGTCATCGCTCCAGCCCTCGGGTGCTCTGGATCCACCTACAACACTCATCGGCGCAACATCACCTGGGTCTTCAACTCTAGCAACGTCGCTCAGCTCCCTTGACCCTCAGCCTGCGCCTGCGGATCCACCGGCTCAGTCTCCGTCGGTCGACACCCAGATATTGTCAGCCAAGCTAGCAACATCTTGGTTCCTATCACCCTTGTACCTGCCATGGGTTATCAGCACTGGGAATCTCTGGGTCTGTGCCAACAGACAATGTCCACCATCACTCCCAGGGGATTGTCGTCCTCCCTTCACCATCCCTTCGCCACATCCTGTACACATCCCTTCACCACCTCTTTGTCCTCCTCCGAAACCTCCTCCCTAGTCCTCTTCATCACGAGGCAAGGTCGCAACTTTCTGGAGGGGGGTGATATGTCATCAGTCTGTTCTGTTTAGTTTTGTTGTAATGGACTTTTAGTTTGTTTTCAATCACCTAATGTGTTCCTTTGTTCAGATTTCCCGCTCCTCGTTTGTATTCATGTGTCCGCTGTGTTTGATTAATTATCCTCGTTTGTGCTTCCTATTTAAGTTGTACCCTCACAGTCATTCTCTGTCCAGTCACGTCTAAGTCAAGTGTGTGTTGCTACCTGTTTTCCTGCATTTGGAATTATCATAAAATCTTCATTTTGGAACTATTATCTTCATCTTCCACCCATGACAATAAATTGTAGTATACTGTATATTATAGTATTTACAACAATTTGTTAGTGAATGCTACAGCATGCTGTAGTATTAACTATAGTGATGTGATTAACTGTAATAAATACTGTAGCATACTTTAGTTTTTACTACACTAAACTGTTGTGTATTGTAGTATAATATACCCTGGAGTTGTAGAAAACTTATTACAGTATTGGATAAAGTAATTTGTTTATATTACTATAGTTGTTATATTACCACAGCAACTACAAAATTACCACAACAAATTAATTCAAGTTCTTTACTCTAGTATGATTCAAAAATACTATCAATTACTGTAGTATTTTTTCATTACTGGGCTGAAGCAATAGGTTTGCTATTTTTTTTAGAAAAATCATGTTAAAATGTGATTATCAAATATGATCAGGCATAAAGAAATGTTTATTTGTATGTCTCTCGGGCATTATGTTTTGTCCCCCACAGTAAAAACAGGAGTGTTTCATTACATCATCACCTTACAAAGACGTTATTGGGAAATACAGTCTGATATTTAGAACTGATATATTTTATCTTCTATACTGTTATAAAATCTCAATAATTTATATTTACAAGATATCAAATTTCATCTTAGTTTCTGCCCATATGAATATCAGCAACTGCACCACATTGTATAAGCTAATATAAGGCTTGTCTCACAAGTATGGTACCATCTACTGGGCTGGCTGTGCACAACAACTAGCAAAAGCTTATTTTTGTTTTGCAGTAAAAATCTCAGTTACACTTTATTTTAAGGTGACATAGTTACATTGTACTAAATAAGTACTGAGTGATATTAATTAACTACATGTGTATATTATAGAGTTATAGTTAGGGTTTAGGGTTAGTTACTTGCAAAGTGTTACCAAAATCTGTAAACATTAAAACAGAATAAATTCAAAATTGAGACCTTTTTTCCCCTTAGAAAATATATGTAAACACACACACATAAACTATCTATTTAGCCTTTATTTTCACTGACCTACTAACAGTATTCCATTATTCCTTTTATTTTTTCAAAGCATTTTCCCCTGCATGTTTCACTGTATGAGATGTTGGACAAAAAAGGGAGGAGGCCATCATGCATGATTCACAGCATCTGTTGGGGCTTTCAGGTTGCCCTACTTTATCCACAGCTATATCTCATGGTTTTTCATGGCTCGTTTCACTGTTATACTCTGACACCAGACTCCATCTGGTCATATGAGGAACGGCTGAAGGCCTGTATTGATGTTGATGTGTTCACTGTGGACTCTAATGACACCAGTTTATGACATTAAGGTATTGTTTAGAAACTGTAGAAAAGATTTCAAAAAGTTGAGGACTTATATTTTAGGATTAGTGTGCAACTTCATAAGAGATTAGTGTAAGCAGGGCATGTCTTGACCAGCCCCCATCTTAGGTGTAAACTGAAAAAATAAAATAAATAGATAAAAACACATCAAAAATTTGATTCCATGCACTAAATAGTACTTAGTTTTCATGAGAGCTGTTTGTCTTGTAGATTAGGTTCCTATAAACATAATCAAGAAGGCCTATGAAGAGGACACCGACTTCCACATCTTCATACTATGACGTCACCAACCGATAATAATTAATTTGAGCAGTTATTATTAATATTATTATTAATAATATGCATTACTCCAAGGCCATTATTCGAACTGACTTTAGATTTTTTTTCCCCGACAGTGTCATTTGACACTATTAAATGCTCTTTGCTCCACGCCCGCAGTGCGCGTCAGTTCACCACGTCACTCGGTGCGTGTTTCTCTTTGCAAGTTGGCGATTGAAAGATTACGAATTCTACTACGGCGAATGGTAGTGTATGAATATTAATAAAGTCACGCTGAAGTTGCTTAGTAACCGTGCTGGAGCGTCCTGTCACGCATTATAATTAATATTTATGAGCTCACCATGATTCGTTTATTCGCCTGCTGAGCTCTGCTTACTTACCGACGTCTGCTTTTCATCCAATCCGTTAAGTCTCCTGGGCGAACGTTACATTACGTAATTAATATTCATGAGCGAAGCCCTTCCCGTAGTAGGATTACCAAATACGCTACCGGGGGCGTGGCGTGGCGTGGGCTTTGCCGGTTCTAGCATCAGACACAATGAAACGAGGGGCAATGTAGGACACCACGTTGGGGTTTGAAACGCAGACACGCCGGTAGCGTATTATTTTGTTCTTCTTTTGGATATTTTTTATCGTTTATTTAATTTGTTTTGTTTGTGTTCATTATAGATAAATAGCAAAGGTCGCTGCTGATGAGAAAAAACAACGAGTTGAAAGTCTTTGCAGAAGGACCGAACGGGCTCAGGAAACGAGGCTCTCCATCATAACTTTTGTTTTGTCGTTAAACGCAGTCGCGGTAAAATGTCGTTCGCCTATTCGGATTATCTGGCCGCCGAGTGTCTGGTGTCGATATCCAGCGGTCCCGTCCTCCATCGACCTACCCCGGTGTCTGGTGCGGCTCAGGCCCCTCCTCAGGGCCTTCCTGCCGGGGAACCAGACGGGTCGAGCGAGGACAGGGAGGTGCGGGAGACGCTCCGGTTAGAGGGGGCCAATATGATGACGGTGGCGGAGATCCTCACCGACCTCCATGGCAAGTTTCGTCCTATGTCGGCCTACTCCGAAAGCAGCAACTCATCATGCGGAGAGAGCGGCTACACCACGTTGTCTGACTCCACCACTCCAACGCCGACCATGACCCCCTCTGCCACCCCTGTCCCGGGACAGTACAATAACACCCCTCAGCAGTTTTGGGCAGGAGGCGGTGCACCCCGGTCCCCCACCAAGCGTCACCCCTGTACTTTCGACGGCTGTGACAGAGTGTATGGCAAATCATCCCACCTGAAAGCGCACATCAGGACCCACACAGGTAGGTTAAGCTGAAGCACATGGGAGCGGATGGACGCCAATGCTGCAGACCTCTTTTAAACTTTCACACGTATATTTGTGTGTAACCTATATGTATGTACTTATGTTTATTCGCATTTATAAATACTGTCCTTTCCATTAACTTGAACCGTATGACATTTATAAAGTCTTATTAACTGCTCACATTGTATGTATTAGCTTTAAAATTCCCTGTTGGGTAAACATATTATGGGAGGTTTTAACCATATAATGACTGTTTTATTGGAGTTCTCGTTTAGACTAACTTTTAGTTGTCGGCCATTTGTTTGTTGACTGTTGTCAGGGATCCCTCTGTCAACTCTCACCAATGGCTATGAATAGAAATATTAAATGTGAATTTGTGGATAATAATGCAATTCACTGCTCGTTAGTTTTACAAAGAGTGAAAACTCCCAACTGTGGCCTCCGAACAAAGAAAGTTTATGAACAAAGGAAGGAGCGCGTGAGGGAGGACCGAGTATAGTAGTATAGTGACGAACCCGGTATTTGCATATGAACAGAGCTCGAGTACAGAACGCGCGTGTGCGCGCCCGCTTACGTGCAGGTACCCATTTTAATGCACTTTATGTTATTTGACTAAAGCTAAAAGAGCCATTTAAGCCACACCTGGTCTCCCTTCACGAGCCGTTCACAAACGATCTTTACCATTTGATTTTGTTCATGAATTGAATGGACAAGGTTGTAGTTTTAAATGGAACATAAGTTCAGGTGCTTATGGTGTGAGAAACTAGCACAGTTACTAGTACACCTAGAAAATACAAGTACTACTATGCTAAGAAATCATTAGTACACAGGGTAAATGCCAAGGATTTTTGTTCAGATTTTTCTTGCCCTGCCAATATTTTCACTGCCCACAAAAAAGTTATTGTTTCTGATCCATGTAACCTAGTATTTAATAAATAAGGTTGTTGTAAGGCCAACATTTTCACATTTTTCAATGGCAATTTTTATACCACAACAAAACAACTAGCCTAACTAATATAATGTTCAAACATTGTTTCTCGTCAAAATGGGCATTTTGGTTTCTCTTTTGCGTCTTATCAGTCTTGATTGGTTTAAAATGGCTTGGATGCTTAAACTGACAAGACATGAACACGCATGCAAATGATTAACTTTAGTGATGGCTTTGATCCTGGTACAGTATGCTAATGATAGCTGGTAGTCAGTTACAGATCGCACATTACATGAGGAAAATTGTAGTTAGTAGCATCTTCACTACATTACACGTTTTATTTAATGTATTCTGACTACTTTTAGATTACTTTTGATCTAACTTGTTTATCATATTGATTTAAATGGGGCAGTCCTGTGCCATATCGATTAAAAATATAAAGAGAAAGAAAATTTATTCAGTTTTTTATCCACAACATGAAGGAATTTGTGAAGGAACTGCAGAGGGCTAAAGAGTTTAATAATATAATAAATACAAGAATAGATAAATAAAAACAAATCATCAAATTTTGAAAGATGAAATACTTTGTTTACCTGCATGTCATGTGACCATTAATTGAAATCGGAGAAACCATGAATATCTGGATGTTACTAAATTATTGACGTGATTATTAAATATATTAGGTCAAAAGAGGTGTGGCTGACAAAAAAGTTTGGGAAAACCTACATTATATGTAAATATGAAATGAAATGAATTTGTGCATTTTAATGTGTTTGAATGACAAACTTTACAAAGACAGTAATACAAGGTTCATTGACTCACTGAGTGATAATTCAAATAATAATTAAAATGTATTGTTCATCAGGAGTTGATTAGATGTGCAATGTTGAGAAAACACTCTTTAAAAGTGAAAGGATTTCTGTAAATTTAGTGGTCAGTTGTCAGGTTGCTTCTCCTTTTTCCATGTAATTCCAGCCACTTGACTAGTGGCTGTTGTGTGCAATTCCACAAATCTAGAAGACTTTATAACACATCGTATGTAAGGCTTTTTTAGAAAGGAAAATTAAAAAGATTTTTTTTTTTTAAATTGTGTAGAATCAAATTATGAATAATTTACTAACACGATATGTAATTGTAGTCAATAAAAATGTAACTGTTGTCTGATTATGAGTAGTGGTTCAATGGATCAAAACTCACAGTAATCACTAATCACAAGCATAGATAAATACAGTATAACAAAGTTACAATTAAAGAAATGTTTAACTATAGTATTCAGGTACAGAAATTTAATAATTAGGCCTAAATGTAAAATAACACAATAATGTTCACAATTTAAATTAAATATAGATTAATCTTTGCAAACTACAAAAGCTGTTTTGTGGTTTGATTAGCATTAAAACTATAAAACTGACTTTTCGAAGCTTTTTGAAGTATTAAAATCATCACAAGCTGCTGCAATATGCCTATATTAAATTGCAAAATTGGATATTTTGATAATTTCTGGTGCACCTGTTGTAGTAAGTAGCTAAAAATAGTATAGTAGCTGTCTGAAGTTCATCAGTTAGTATGCTTTATATCTTGAGCAGGAGGTGCTAAGCCATTGCTTACTTTATAGTGCACTTGTGCATTTTATACGGCATTAGTGTCGTCTAATGAATTGTGGGTCGTCCATGTGCTCTGTCTAGGTGAGAGGCCCTTTCCTTGCACCTGGCCCGACTGCGAAAAGAAGTTCGCCCGTTCCGACGAGTTGGCCCGACATCTGCGTACCCACACAGGCGAGAAACGCTTCCTGTGCCCACTCTGCGACAAGCGATTCATGCGCAGCGACCACCTCATCAAGCACGCCCGCCGGCACCCCAACTTCCACCCCTCCATGATCAACCGCAAAGGTTCGGCTCAGGGATCCGCTTCAACCCAGCCCGCCGCCGCCGCCTCAGAGTACGCCAACACTGCCATGTAGACCCTTGCTGGGACCCCTGCCTTCTGCACTGTGATCACCGTCTCTGTAAGACACTGCAGCTTACTCGATCGCCGTGCATGCTGGGATCCTTTTAAGCTCAGTCCTCACTTCCACTGGCCAAAAATGAAGAACTTCACCACGTCTTCCTCCGAACCCCTTCGCCCAACCAGTGACGACCAAAATAAGCGAAGGAGACACAAACGCTCAAGCACATTCCCAAGTCACATGATTAAATAATCACATGACCGACAAGTGATGCGGAACGCAACATTGGTCTTAAATTGCTTGCTTTAAGTGTTCTAGATTCATCTGAAATACTGTAAAGGACTGTTTTGGATGCATGAAGACAAAATTGCTACCAGTAGCACAATGTTTTCCATCGGTCATCTGATGTTTCACTTGTCAGCCATGTTTTAGAATCTTCCTAAAGGATGTCACAGTTTTAGGGAAAGTTTACCTGTTTGGTCTTTTTTACAGTCTTTCCATCTATCGTCAATTTCGCACAACCTTGTTTGTCATGTCGTTTTATACAGCCAATATACTTGTTTTATATTACCTTTTGGTAACCCCCCCCTTGGTTTTTGGTGTCCTCACATGTTGTGCTGTACAGCAACAAGGTTCAGTTGCATAATTATTGCAAAGTATTTGTGTGTTACTCATGAATTAGTCACGCATAACGCGTGCAGTGACTTTATGCATTCTTAAACCTCCTTGGCTTTGCTAAACCTTAAAGTTGTGATGTCAAGTTCCATTCCTTAAATGAATACTATTCTTGACAACCTTTGAAACCAAACAACATTGAAGATTGAAACTGAAACGGCCAGTGAGTTTCTTATGGGTAGAAACACTGCCTGCAATGCCGCATTTCCACATAGCTTTCCCTACTGAAATTGTAATAAGTTATTGTCATCTTAATTTACTTTTGTGCTTATTTCCTTTTGTTTTCTATTGGTAGTATCAGCATGGCAACTGAAATAGTCAGGTTTTTTAAAATAATTATTATTATTATTAGACCATGCGTTTATTATTATTATTATTATTTTCCGCTTGGAGGAACTCTTTTGTTTGGCCATGTAATGTCTATACATGTAGCAGTGTGTTTAATAGTAATGTGGAGACGTGTAGATAAATATCTATGCTTGCAGCTTCAATGGTAAAGATGATATTATATGAACTACTAGAAGTAATACACCTTATTAGGGGTGACAGTACACGCTTGAATAGAATAGTGCTGCTTGTGTGCGAATGTTTGCGCGTCACGTTCGTGTGTGTGTGTGTGTGTGTGTGTATATTCACGCGGGAGAGCCCGGAAAATGATCTCTCTCCAAAACTGTCCCGCCTGCGGACCTCTTACAACTATCTCAGAGAACAAAAAAAAAAAAAAAAACATCAGGAAATTCAGAAAGCCTTAAAATTCTTTGACTTGTTTTGCACCATTGTTTACTGTCGGATATTTTCTACAGGTATGCCGTCAGGCGTCGGTCTTCTCGACTAAAGAAATACACATGCAATATTGCACTTTTTTCTTACTGGTATTGTCAACAATGCTAGTCGTCTGCTAGTGTGATGGGTTTCACTGCATAGATGCTACTGCATAGTGCTCAACTAAACGAACACTGTGGAAGGGGATAAAGACCTGTCACAATAAATCGATACATTTGTCTATACGCACCTTCGTCTGAGAGCTTAAACCAGTGTGAGGAAAAATGGACTTGATTTTTGTGGACTTTTCACTTTCGTTTGTATTTTGCTTTACATTTGGATTGCAACATGTAATGGATACAAAAGCTCTGAATGCAGTTGGTCTGGTATCAAAACTACAGCTTCTTGTAATGGTTCATCATACCGTTTTCTAAACATGCAATATTCAGAGTGTTTTAAGTAACTGCTGGCAGGAACTTGAAGCACGATGACAACTGATCAGTTCTCAACCACAATAACAAACCAAACCAGAATTGCATCTAAGACTCTGTGTTTGTTCTGTAGCTAATTAAAGGATGTATTGGTCACAATGCTTGTATGTTCGGCCGGGTTTTTTCTTGTTTTTTTGTGTCGTCTTTTAGTAGTAGTTTTCCCGGACTCGTCTGTGGACTCGCTCACCATTGACGACATCAATGGTTCACTGTGTTGGGCTGCGGTGGGCTTTGAATGTGATTCTCGACAGACTGAGACCATTGTGATCACGTCTTTTGACTTTCACTCACAATGCCCTCTTTTAGCAGTCCGGATTCAACTTTGCATTTGATATCCCTCCCATTATACTCGACACATTTGCAGCTAGTACTCTGGACAGCCATCACAAACCACTGGATCAAATCTGATTTTTATTTGATTTTTATCTGTTTGTGCGTGTCTTTGTGGTCTTTAATTTCAGTTATTATCTCCTGTATTTGGTTTAATGTACTGGAAAGGTTTGTTTCTTATGCTTTGTATTGGTTTATGTACTGTAGTTGTCTGTAGTATGCAGAAAATAGCTTTCTAGATGGTTTAGGACTGAACCCAAATAGCTTAGCAATCATATAGGAGCGAAACCAAGTATTCTGTAGTTCCTTCGGGAAAAATGCTGCATTATTTGCTGTGTCGAGGCATCCGATCTCTGCGTGTCAAACTCAAGCGAACTAAGATGTGTGTGAGCGCGGCTGCTTTTAATCACAATGCTAGACTGAGAATATGTAGATTGACGACTTTATTTTAGGACTGCTTTGTTGCTTGGCGTACAATCTAGATCTTGTCCATCAGTTTTGACACACTAAAATGATTATGCACTGATTGGCAGATTGTCTGTAGTGATCACACTAAAAGGATGTCTAATGAGATCTACCAAGGTCTCAGTCTACAGCCATGTCTCATATCAGTGAACCGATGGGTTTTGTCAATACAATACAAAAGCCTCCATGTATCTCCTCAGGTGATAAAACGTAATGCTGAAAACCTCTGTCCTTCATGAGTAGGACCTAATGTTAAACATTCTTTTCAGTTGCTTTGTTTTGCAATATTCTGCTATTTTTATTTATTACATGCTTTTGTTTTGGTGTGCTTTAAAATATCATTTTTTTACAGTACCTTCAGTACTTATTTTATGGTATGAGACTTGACTTTTGATTTGATTAAATGATTCATTGTTTGCCTCCAACAAAAACAAACAAACAAACAAAAAAAAACCCTCCAGTGCTTTTTAAATAATAAATAAATGGATTAAGAATTATTTTGTGTTTTGGTGTTTATTGCATTTATATGAGAATATTGAGATGATTATTTATAATATAGTTTTCTTTAGGTCATCATATCATGTCCTAAAGTACATACTGGACACAAAAATAGTCATTAAGTTTTCAGAGATATCGTTTGATTGACATGAAATGTGAAATACAGTGTTATATGTAATTCATATGAAACCTTTTTCTAATTCTTGTATAACCTGATTGACTGTAATGCATTCTCATATATATAAATAACCTTGAAATAGTGTATAATCTGAAATGTATAAATATAAAAAAGTAAACAACCATGTTGTGCATAGTAAAGTAAACCATTTTGAGTAAACCATTTTTAGAAGCACATTAAAGAATCCAGAATTTTATGAGTAATTTTCATGTTTATTTTATCACCACTTTTACCAGTATTTTGTATTGAATCTGGTCTTGTACCCGTTCAATAATTCTCACAGCTTTCATTAGTATGCTAATAACTGGTATTTAGCCGTCTGTGTCAGTATCATTCCCACAATCCGGATATAATTTCACACTTAATCCACATTATTTATTGAGTTCCATGCTTTTTTCTTTGTGCTGTAATCTGACATTTGACATGTTCCTTAAGTATTCTGGGTAACACTTTATTTTACAGTGTCCTTATTACATATGTTATAATACAATAGTAATAACTCGTATATTTACACTGTAACAAGGACACCTTAAAATAAAGTGTAACCAGATTCTTAGCGGTTAATCATAGTTCATCTCTCTGGCTGCTGTCAGAGATGGACGTGGGGGTCTTGTCCCCACGACTGCGGTCTCCACGGACGTGATGGCGGTCCCAGTCAGTGGCCACCGTCTCATCATTCCAGATGGTGGAGGTGTCGGTGTCGCTGAAATACCCCGACTCCCCAGTATAGTGTGTGGGAAAGAGCAGCAGGGGTTCTACAGAGAAAGCCTTCAAGTTTCTCGGTTTAAAATGAGACATGTATTCCTCTCTACAAACAGAGGGAACATTACAGTTAGCCCACAGAAAGCCCATTACACTAAAATGCCTTTATAAAAGTCATTATTATAAGTGCAACTTTACATAAATGTCATAAAATATAACTTAATGATAATGCAGAGAATATTAATGTAAGTGTAACTTGCTACATTATTATTGGTTAAAAGTCTTAAGGTGAATGATGACAGAATTGTCATTTTTGGGTGAACTATCCTTTTAAGAAATGTTAATTTCCAACATTTACCGACACTTACTTGGGGTGCTTGTTAAACATAACAGGCAGAAACTCATCCACAGGAAGCATCTTGCTGAGGGGCTGGGCCTCCAGAAGCGTCTTTGCCCCCTGCAGTGAAAGGGCATAGCCTAGTGTCCAATAAGAGTAATCTGGGCTCACCAGGTTCTTCACTCCCTCCACCCAGCGCTCTGGGTGCTTAATTTGCAATCGTTTACGCCCCACATAACTTAAAAAGAAGTGGAAAGATGGAACAGAGAAAGGGAACACGTGCTAATTATCAATGGAAATGTAATATTTTTTGTTAACGAAATGTTCATTTGTGGACCTCAAGAAGACCAGGACCACTTTTGAGGAAGCTATGATGATGGATCTATATAAAAATGGAAAGCAGAATAGGGAACTATGAAGTTATCATAATATAAAACCACAACTCACATTAAGTCCCACTGAAGGCCTGATTGTTTTACATCCTCCATGATGGTGTTAAGGCGGGTCTTGAAATTGGGTTCAAACCTGACATCATCCTCCAGAAGGAGAACCTGCTGTTGCTGGAGCTCCACCACCTGAGGGCGACACACAACAAAAAGAGCCTTTTGTGCAGTGGAAAGGCCGCATGGATGTTAAAGGTTCTTCATAGAACCCTAAATGTCAATAAAAACCTTTATTTTTAAGAATGTACTTTGCATTTGACACCATCATACACAAGAGTCCATGTGTAACAGAGGCAAGCTAGCAAGAGCTGTGACTGTAATCCTCACTCCCCTGGCTTCAAGAGGCATTCTGGCAACTGATGCTAGAGACTGCAGTCTTTAACGTCCTTATTATCCCGTCCACCTCCCAAGCTGGAGACACTGGTTGGAATCCTGCTTGGAGTGGGTCGAGTAGAACCAGTTACATTTGGTGCCGTGACCCTGGATGGCAGTGAGGTTTAGGGGGGTGAGTGAAATGGAGCGACTGATGCTAGAGGTCTGTGGTCTTTAGCATACTTGTTAGCGCACCCACCTCCCAGGCCAAAGACTCTGGTTCGAATCCCGCTTGGAGCAGGTCGAGTAGGACAGGTTACATTTGGTCCCGTGGCCCGGAAGGGAGTGAGGTTTAGAGGGGTGAGTGTAATGGAGGCAAGCTAGTAAAATCTGTGTTTATAAACCCCACTCTCCTGGCCTCAAGAGGCGAGCTGGCAACTGATCCTAAAGACTGTAATCTTTAGCGTCCTTGTTAGTGCACCTGCCTCTTATGCTGGAGATACCAGTTTGAATTTCCCTTGGAGCAGGACAAGTAGGACCGGTTACACATGTTAATATGTCAGCTTATTGTAGGGTATGTTTTGCTGTATACCTTTTTCCAGATGCTGTAATGACTAAGGAAGCAACCGATTTCACCCTTAGTTAGCACACGATCAGAGTAAGGATCTTTGTATTCAGGGAGCATCTCAATTCCTAAAGCCCTCAGCTGAGATGAATTCAGGGTTCTAGGAGAGGAGAAAGAAGAAGTCATATTTGACAGTGGCATGTGGTTTAATAGAAAAATATAATTTGCATAGAGAAGCAGAAATGAAGGACAAACAGTAAAAACAATAGTGTGAATGGTGATATTGTGTAACTGGTGCAAAAGTTTGGTTTTAATATCATACTTGCCATCCACTGCATCAGTGAGGGTGACATCTATGCCCAGCACCTCCAACGAGCGCAGCATACGATCTCTACGATCTTTCCGCCGCTTTAGATTAATCAAGTAGACCTAAAAAGAGAAGATAATGCCCTAATCATTACATTCTTATTCCTGTAACGAGTGTTGCACATGGACACAGACTGAAGAGGCAACTTGTTGCAATATTCTGCATTTAGTATTTCAGTTGTCAGTATCGATACCTGATTGAATGCCATGGTGTCTTTGGGTTTGGAAGCAACGTTCAGATAAAGTGAAGTTTCCATTTTGAAGTCAACTGAGGAAGATAAACTTTAGGTTATTTGTATTTTAAGCACAATGAAATATTTTCTGGTAGAAAGAAGGTCATAGAAATTAAACGAATTAGTGATTTAGAAAAATTGGTGATTGTTGGTTGGATGATTCATTTTGAATGATAATTTAAAGGTGTTTAGGTTAATTAAAGGTTAATTCATTTAATTAATGTAAAGAATTGTAATTGAAGGTTCACTTGTTCACAGTGTTAGTCAAATGTTTTTGTGCCAAAAAACTGTCAAATGTAAGTTTTTAATAATTGATTTTCCACTTAATGTGAATCTACTTAACTGATATATTATTTTTAATTTTTTTGCTGCAGTGCATTTAAGAATCTTCCCATTTCAATGTGAAATGAGTATCAAACGCTTAACAGTTTCACTGGCTCTAATCACAAACTGGTTTGCATGTTAGCGTTTGGATCCATTATGGTGGTTTTTGATGGTCACGTCCTTTATAACAGTCACTTTTGGGATAAAAACCTGTTTTAAATTGTGATAGGACCACAAACAACCTGTGCTAAAATATTAAGATCAGTAAGGCTGAAACAATTAGGCTCATTCTGTGATAAATACACTCCAGTCATTTTGAGCGTGTGACATTGCCATGCTGCGCTGTCACAAAAGCTTATCATTTGTATTTTAAAGTGATTTTAAACCGTTGAAGCACAATAAGCAGTGAAAGGGAACTCATTTCAGTATACACACCTGAAACATGCACACATAAAGCCGCTGCTCAATCAGTGTATGAGTACTGAATTAAGTTCTTTTTGGCGACTTATTTGTTTGTTTGTTTTTTTACTTGACTAGTATTAGTTTTTTGTGATATTAAAATTGATGACAGGAATTGTTCAACAAAAAATGTTGGTATCATAAAAGCCTTATTTAAAGCAAAAATAACTTTATCATGATATATCGTTACTGTGAAATAAAGTTACTCATATCTTGATTTAAGATTTTGGTCATATCGCCCACTCCTACAAGGTACAATAAAGCTAATCTTATGACAGGAGACAACAGAGTCATACAGAGCAGAAAGAATGTGTCAGAGATGTCACTTAGGGGTGAAAACTCTCTCTTTCCTGTGAAAACTATATGGAAAAGCATACAATGAAGTGTTTGTGTAAGCTAGAGGTAGAACATGAAGAAATAGTGGTGAATAGATCTCTGCTTCACAGTTTATTGACTCATAGATATTGTACTAATAGGCTACAGTATTTAACATCACCTCGCTGAAAGACTCTCAGCTTAAAAGCTGTTTTTGCCTGCAAAGACCTTTTTCAATTTTCATATTGTTTTGTGATTAAGCAGATTTAGTGATACACACTTAGTGCCTCGGTGACAGTGTGGCTGAAGCTCTCCATCTCCTCCTGCAGAGTCTGCTTTGTCTTCAAAGGTAGTGGCAGGTACCCATAATGCTCTTTGTTACATAAGAACATCTGCACACCTGTAAAGATAATAATATCTAAAAAGTCGAAGGTAACACTTTATTTTCAGTGTCATTGTCACATATAGTAATAACTATAAAATATGCATAATTACATGTAATTAACCCTAAACCAAACCCTTACTCCAACCCCAAACCTATAGTAAGTACATGCAGTTAATTGTTATTATTCAGTACTAAATGTGTAATTACACTGTAACAAGGACACTTTAAAATAAAGTGTAACCAAATCATATTTTTATCATACATATTTCAGTAATGGCCAGATCCAGCTAAAAGGGAACTTTAGCAAACATTCTTGCAAGGTTGTGGACAAATGTTATTCTACTAACATCTTCTAGTGACGTCAAATAAATAGGCTCCTCTTTAATCAGACCTAAAGTACAGTAGAATATAGTAATGTATTGTCATAAGTACAGGTATAATGGAATTGTTACCTGCTTGTCTTGCAGAAAATGCAAAAGCCATGATATCATCCAGGGCCCACAGATAGAAATGGTGTACAGGGTAAAAGGCCAGGGCTGTGCTAGCACTGCGCCGCAGGTCTATCAGCATTGTTGAGTGAATCATGGGAACTGGGTGGCAACCAGTACGCTTCCAGTTCCGAATGGGTACATAATGTGGTGTTCTCTTATAATACCCCTTCAGAAAGGAAAGAGATGCTTCAAGATTCACTAAAGATTCAGAGCTTTAAAAACAATGCTCAAATATATCATGTAGACAAAAGGAGAAACAATGATTAACAATGAGATTCTAACTAAATTTTACGAAAGTTGGGCTCAGTTGGGTCTCTGTTAGGCAATAACTTTCAGAATGTTGTCCGTGTCCTAAATGTGCACAATCTTCTATAATCATGAACGGCCACACCTAAACCTGTCCTAGTGCGTTATGGCAAACTGAGTAAAGCTTTTGACAATCTCCAATCTTGGTTTGAAAATAGTTTTCTAATGATACATGACTGACTAGAACCTGACTGTTGACCACACTATTCTCCTGCGTTTGAAGCATTTGCATGGAAGTCATTATAATGAAACCTTTAGTAGCCTGTACCTGTGAGGTCATACCACACCAAAAGTTTGAATACAGTGTCCTTGACTCTAGCATTGGAGCAACCAGCGTCCGATTCTCAGCAATCAGATGATTTAGCACTTGTGTGTTTGTCAGCAGGTTATCACTGTCTGTAAACTAGAGAACAAATCACAAAATCAATCATACAACCCTTTCAAAAATGATCATTCAACTCAAATGACACTTTCCCTTCCCCATCCACTGATAAAAAGAATTTTAATTTAGAAGATAAAGGTCACTTTTGACATATGAAATAATAGTAAGAAAATCTTTTTTTTTTTTAATGAACATTTATATTTTAAAAAATCTGGGAGAAAAGCTGGCATATGTGTGTTTTTTTTATTGAGTATATTTTGAGCCTTTGATACATCAAGCTTTTATGGCTCTTATGATATAGTGAGAATATGGAGCTCATATGGAGAGGCAATTTTATTCAGAGGCCCAAACTGACCAGAAAATTCAATTTGGTTCAGACTTTGTTGTTTTTATGGCTAAAAAGTAAGATAAAATTCTAAAAGTACTTACATGCAATGTTTTCTTAATATCTTCCAGTAATATCTCAATATATTTAAATGCCTATGATTTTGTGTTATGATTTTTATTATTATTATTTCGGGACAAAACATATAATTCAATGCAATATAATGATAACTGAATATGTATCATGATTTTTCTAAAAAAATTAACAAAGTTATGTATGGATAATCAATTGCTTATCGGTAAGTGTTCACCTTGAAATATTAATGACAAAAGCTTTTTAAGGCTTTTTCAAAGGCTTATTACTTGCCAAAAAGTATTAACTATCAATCAGAATGCAGTAGATTGTGTACAACAGGTTTTTCAGCAAAATTTTGATCATGTTGGTAATTTAGAGGCCTTAATGTAGTGGTTCTCAAACAGTGCACATGACTCCCCAATCCGGCGTTAGGACGTAAACACGGAAGCGCTGAACTGCATTCATAACGACAACTGCGTAGGAGGATGACAGGGGAGAAAATAAAGTGTTGAATAAAGTCGTTATTTTTTGTTTTGTTTTTGCGCAGTATTCTCGACCCTTCATAACATTATGGTTGAACCACTGCAGTCACGTGTACTATTTTATCAATGTCTTTACTACCTTTCTAGACCTCAAAAGGTGCAATGACGTTGCTGCCTATGTGGTTCAGAAACCCTTGTATTCATCAAAAATATCTTAATTTGTGTTCTGAAGATGAACAAATGACTTACGGGTTTGGGACCACATAAGGGTGAGTAATTAATGACAGGAATTTCATTTCGGGATGAACTAAACCTTTAAATATGATATGATAATACAGTTGTAACACACATATAGGGACACCAGCAGCTGACCTAAGATCAGCACAGAAGGAGATGTCATCTCACCAGAATGTAGTCTGCCCACTGTGCCCTGGCTGATGTGAGCGCAGCCTGCCTCAACTTCATCACATGGGTGAACCGAGACTCCGTCCAGTGCTTGGGACCCAGCTCATCAACATAATAACTGTGAATAATTATAACAACTATTGAATGAGAGCTGAATGCTTCAGTATACCCAGACACATGAGATGTTTCCTTCTTTATAAATATATTAATTTTGTAAGACATTCAATTTTTTTTACGTCACTTATGGTAAAGAAGTTCTAAGAGAATGTCACCTCTTCTCCTCCTTCATCGTCTGCAGTTGTACCGAATGATACAAACGCTCCACTCCAGAGAGCCATTCATGCAGCATTGCAGTGGTGTTGTCAATATTGTGATCGGTAGCGGCCCTGACAAACAGAAAGTCCATATTACGACCTGAATTATAGCATTTAGCATTTTTTTAACATCATCATCTTGCCATACAAAACTACTTTTCATAAGGCTGGAGTCAGTAAGATTTTTTTTTAAAAGAAATGAATACTTTCATTCAGCAAAGATATTGATCATTAAATTGAAGTAACAGTAAAGACATTTGTTATATTACAGAAGATTTCCATTTCAAATAAATGCCTTAAGGGGGTGCACAGAAGTAAAAATAAAAAAAACTTAATTAATAATATTACCACTAATTATAATCCTTTTATTTCTTTATTTTATTTTATTTTTAAATAATAATATTAATTAAATAAATAAATAAATAAAATACATTATTATTGTTCATATAAAAATAAATCATATAAGAAGACAGTATTATTGGTCACATTTTTGCTATTTATTGGAGTGCAAACTGCCTGCACTTTCTCCTTCTTTTCTCCTTTTACCCATCTGCATTCCTTCACTTCGCTGTGATTCTTGTCATATTTACTTTTCAAGCTTTCCAGGATATTTCAGACTAAGGTGTAATTAAAAGCCTAGTGCTCACTTCAATGTGTGGTCAAATACAAAACCACAGACACATGTATTATACATATATTAGACTGTGTGATAATAGTACTAACACATTATAACTTTCAGCTATAAGACATTAAACTCATGTAATGAGTTATATAGATCAGTATGCAGATTCAAATGTGAGTATATATGAAAGTGCTTTAATTGAGAAAATTAGTTTAAGGCTATGAGATGATCTGTTATTCTTTTTAAATATAATAATGAGGGATGATATTAATGCAAGTGTTACCATAATGCATCCATTCCTGTACCTTCAACTGATTCACCATCTTATTAAAAATTAAAAATTTTCATAGAAGTACTGTTCAACAATTTGAAAAGCATGCATTTGAAAAGATAAATGCCACCGACATGAAACAAAAATGAGTTACCATATTGAGATCCGGTCCTTGGGATAATCCAGTCTCTCAATACATCCCAGGAAATAAGGAAGACTGTGTTCAGCGTTACGGGCCAAAACTGCAATGACTACTTTGGGTTTGAGTAGAGATGTCTCATGCAGAACAGGCTCCAGGTCAATGAGTGTATGAATAAAGCCGAGCCATGTCTGTACCAGTAACAGTCCAAACAGAAGCTTTTCAGATGCTCTTAGGTTCGTCATAGTGTCTGAATGTCATGCCGTAGGACACCAGCCAGAGAATGCTGAAGACACACTGACAGGGGAGGTTTGAGTGTGCTCTGCCTATAAGCAAGAACACTCATTTGAGTGAAAGAACTGTAAAAGAATAGTATACACTTAGATGAAAATGAATGAATAAATAAAGCCACATAGCAAATAGAATAAATTGTAGAGCACCCCAATGTATTTTAGTGGATTTTTTTTTTTTAAATGAACGTGAAAAATTCAACCATCCAGTTTTAAAAATTATGTGAGGAAATATATAGTTCAGGGGCTGGACTATAACCACATGGGCAATTGGTGCAGAATGATGCAGAAATGAAAAAATATATATAAAATATATATTTTAACTTTTTTGTATGTTTTTGTACCTTTTATACATCAAATGTTTTGTTTTATTGTTAGCAGTCTCCCAAATTGACAACTTGATCCCATATAATATGACAATGGCTCAATTTGTATTAAAAGTTGCATTTATGAAATCTGACCAGCAGATGGAGAAAGTGAAATGTCTTTAATATTACGCTTCTGATTTGAATATCATACTACATTATTCTTGAAATGTCTGTCGTATGTATACTGTCTTAATTAGTCACATTTTCCTCATGTATGGAAGACCTTCATGACATGCTTCGTTTGCTAAAATGTGCAGTCAACAGATTACATGCGTGAGATAGCCTACTGTATCCCAAAACACAATGCACTTAAACTTCCATTTTCAGTATGAAGAATGGTCCTATACAGTTTAGTATGCTGGACTTGCAGAATATTCAATTATTTAAGGTAATTAATTACCAATTAAAAAATTGAAATGAAAATTATGTTATCATTATACTGAACTCACCCTCATGTTGCCTCAAAACGGTGTTACTTCCTCTCTTATGTAGAGCATAAAATAAGATATTTTGAAAAATATGGAAGTTTTTATGGAAGTCATATATTCTTTTGTGTTCCAGTGTAAATGATGACTGAGTTTTTACTTTTGGGTTAAATATCTATTTAACAAAATATTATATGGACAAATATCTAGATGACTTGTTGAAAGCTATCTACAGAAACTGTGGTATTTTGTATCAGGATATATGTGTGTTGACAGTTTATTATTATTTTATATTGCTCCCATTTTCAAGGTAGTAATCCACCCATTCATTCATCCATCCATTAACAACAAAAATAATTACAATTATTAAAGCTGCAGTCTGTAACTTTTTTTGGTTAAAAATGATCCAAAATCAATTATTGAGTAAGTACATAACCAGCCAGTGTTGAAAACTATCTCCTTACCTTAGCCTGATTCACAACGGTAGGCTTGTAATAACGTTTTAATTCGGGTGGTACTGTTGGGAAATTTAAGCATGCAGCTGTTCGTCTTTGCGTCATTACGTTACGTCTGTTTACATAAAGAACGAGTCCCAGATAGTAGGTTATGCAGCATGTGAGGATGCTGTATAACAATAATATCTGCATGGTTTGATGTGAGCCGAGCTAAGCAATCGTTAGATTTAATCACCATTGGCAGCGCAAGTTATTGTAATGCTTTTTTTCTCAGTTGATCAGAACAAAAGTGGCAGACATGTTACTTACTTGTTCAGATGACATTTTCCGGTTAAAATTTTTACTTTGGTCATACTTCCAAGATGTAGAATCTTTGATTCCGAAGTATAGTATCCACACCGTGACTAACAGCAAACATTAGATTCATCCGCACTGAAGAGCCGTGCCAATGCAAAACCCATGTAAAGATAATTCCACAAATAACTGCAATTGCAGGTTTCAAACAGAGATGGCGACAAAGAGGCAAAACTTACGGACTGCAGCTTTAAAAAAGACCAGTGGCAGGTATTTATAAAAAAACAAAAAAAAAAAAAAAACACAAGTCTTAAATGTTTTTATTTCTTATTGCTCTGTTTACAAAGCATTGCAAAAGCCATTCTAGATTTCTTAATCCATGACTGGAGAACAATACAATGTAAAAATCATCTCAATCAGTGCTTTGTAAACTTTCTTTTATTTTGATCTTATCTTCACAACTCCAAGCTCTGTATTTTGCCTCTCAATTGCATCAGTGCTTGATCCAGGAACGTGGAAGGATCCGGATCATGGCTTTGCTATCGCGGGTCATGAGGCGTGTGACTTGATCTAGGGTCAGTCCAGCAATGATTTCTCCATTGACTTCTAGAATCTCATCTCCAACACTCAGGAGTCCGGTGTAGATGTTCTCTGTGGCATTGTCTCCAACCCGTTCCACATATATACCTATAAGATCAGCATAACTGGTTTTGATAAAAGATCTTTAAATGCTTTAAAACATTTCAGACATTACACAGGGTTTGAGTTTTTTCAGTGTCGTGGAGGCAAATGTAGGGAAACTGAGTCTAACCTGAGTCAGGTCTTCCTTTGCCCCTAGAGATGACAAAGCCAAAGGGTCCATTGTTGGGAGGTCTGATGAGCTCTATCAGTAAAGTCCCATCAGGAAAGGCCTGAACCAGCCGCCCTAGTGGACCTCGAGAATCCTCTAGTCCCTCCTCCAGGCTCTCTTCCTTTTGAAGCTCCCTGAAACACAGAAATCAACAGCCAAATCAGAAATTTGGTATAGCCAATATGGTTTTACAGCAGAATCAGAAAGTTTACATGTTTGAGGCATAAATTATGTATTTAAAGTCACCATGAAATCAAAATTGACTATTATTTTTTGTCTTTTTTTTTTTGAATGTTGCAGTGCTTATTATAATTAATTGATTCATGCACATTATATTTTGTGCAAACCATTGAAATGACGTCTGTTCTCTTCATGATGTATGGCGTAATGTCGGATTAAATATCCTCCAAGGCAGCAAACTGGTATTGAGATCTGCCTCTGCTTAATTTGCAATGCCAGCTTTCTACAATCCAATCAATTCCCGAAGGACAAAATAGAGTCCCAAAATCAAGTTACAGTCACTCATTTGCTCTGATATATGTCACAATAGGGAAGAAAAGACTATCACAACTTCCATTTCATGCTGACTTTTATTCTAAAAATGAATAAAGACTTTATCACATGTAATATTACACACCTTGGTCCCAAACTCAATGGCAGTGGTATCTCTCCTAATATAGTGGAACGTTCAAATTTCCTCTTCGGGGACTGTAGACTCTGGACAGAAGATGCTTTACGTAACTGAGCCAAAGGAGACTCCTGATGGCAGAGAAAAAACACATCTTTCTTCTGAATAAACATGTAAATAACCACAACTATTTATTATTTTTTTTAATTTGATAAACTTGGATTTTACTGACATGTTCAAACTTCTGATATTACATGGACATTATCGTTTAAAATATTAATACACCGAAACAACTTCTTTGACGCTATAAAGTTTTTTTGTTGTTGTTGTTGTTGTTGTTTTTTTTTTATTACAGAGCAAATCTCAGTAGTAATAATAATAATAATAATAATAAAATACTCCAAAGTTTGGAGATTGTTTTTTAAAAGAAGTCTCTTATGCTCACAAAGGCTGCATTTATTTGATAAAAAAGACCAGTAAAAAAAAACAGTAAAATTGTGTATATATATATATTTATACTAATATCTATATCTGTTATGTTACACATGCCACAACCACAACCTGACAAACAACGTGACAAACATCAACTGAACATGTTTAGTCTATGTAAACAATCAGTGACCAATGCCAACAAAACCCAATGAACGTGTCTGTTGCCCTTGGTTGGCGTCTGTCAGGGTCAATTATACTTTAGTATTCTATATTTATATTTTCCATAATCAAACTGCCTCAAGTTAAGTCAATAAACATACATCTTATGTTAACTTGCCTCTGTAAATAAAAAGCAGTTGCTTCTAGTTTGCTCTGTTCAGTCCACCAGACTGATCAAAGTGTGTTGTTACATAACTCCCCAGATGTATTATGGTCAGAAAACCACATGATGAGTTTTTCAATTTCATTAAACAAAGGCAGAGATACAATCCAAATGATCTCTCGTGATATTGCAAGGGTGGGTGCTACTGTATGTGGATTAACTCTTTAACAAAGAAGAGAACTCACTGTGTGGAGAGACTGGAGAGAGGGGGTCCTCTTCAGAGGGACAAGGCCTCTGTGTGTAGGACTGGGGGAGGCAGAACTGTAGCGTGCAGTGGGGGAACACAGATGCTCCATGCTGTTGGACCGGCTGCCCTTTACCAGCTTACCCATACTGTTCAGTCCCATGGCTGAGAAAAAGCGACGGAGGGATAACTTAGGCCTCCCTTCTCGCTCCCCTGCTCTCCTACACATAGAAGTTGTGGAAGAAATTCATTTGCTGTAAATGATTATGAAAGTACTACAAGTTTATCTTGTGAAGTAATGTATTTATCATCATAAAGCTAAGGTCTGGTTCGAAAAACAAACTCTGATGTGACTGCTTTGTTACTTCGGTTCATTTGAATAAATGTGAACACTGCCATCCAAACCCTAATGCCAACCACAAAAGCGGACTGAGACCCCACGGTCTCGGTTTACTTTTAAACAAAATCTGGTGCAGTTCAACTGAAATATGAACGCAACATGAACCTAGACATCTAAATGAACTAAAAACAGGACATGTTGTCATAAGATGTGACCCTAAAAAGTAGAGAATGCTCAAGCATATCTGTTTTTTCTTGTCATAGAGCTACGTTGCTCATTACAGTTCAGTACAGCCGTCAGAACCGCGGCTCATCGCAGCAGATCTTTGTTTGTGCTCGCAATGGAGAAATTCCTAATGCTATTTTGACACCTTTATACATTTTATAAGTTCTTCACGAGTTCTCAGCAGGCAAAAATATCATATCTATGAACATGCAATGAGAGCATTTAACCCAGCACACAGCATTGTTTTGGAAATTCGGTAAGTTCCATCACAAAATATACATCATAAAAGCCTTTTTATCTTTAGGTTCTGTATTAAAATTCACATTGCGTATGCTAAGTGAATGAGAACTAGATATATCATTCCCTTTTTTGGAAAGGAAAAAAAAGAACCAAATGTTTTGTTGTTGTTGTTTTGTTTTTTAAATGCCCAAACGCTGGGTTCCACCTGTTGGGCCATTTTGTTTGGTTAGTTACACAGTGTTGGTAGTTTTTGTGTAATCAGGGTTAGTGGCAGATGCAAATCCACCTAATCACACATCTACCTAACTGCTGGGTTATGACAAACTGGATCATCAATGGATGTTTTGTATCCTGTCCTGAGAGGAAACTTCCTGAGGGAATCTAACTGATTGAAGTTAAGGTTTGATTTCTGACTTGTGATGCAGCCTGAATCATATCCACATGTGTTCGTTCGTAGGCCAGAGGAAAACTGGCCCCCCGACTAAGTCTGGTTTTTGAATCCCATTGAACTTACTTCATCTGAACAACAGCCGAAATGCATAATTTTCCTGTTATAAAGCTGCTTTGAAACAATCTGTATTGCCTCCACCTTATTTTTCAGGTAAGAGCCGGCATGGCCATTTGTAATTTTAAAGTGTCTGGCGTCCAGTGTCATTCGCTTCCAGATATTTTTAGCCATGAAAAACACATTGGTTTGTAGCACAAACAGTTTACAATTTACACTTTGATGTTCTCGTTATTTGCCTATAGCGGCTAATAAATTGGAAGTCTCACAGATTTACAGAAAACACTTCTGCGTTGAAAAATAATGTGGATAAAGTGCTATATAAGTAAAGGTGACTTGACTTGTTTGTATTCAATTGTAGTCCTCATCATCGCTCTGATTGCATTCACTCTGCATGTTTACACTGCTCACTCATTCTAGCTCGTATCAACGTAGCTGGTTGTGATCACAACCACTGTTATCAATTAAATGTGTGTCGGTTAACTTATGATGACGTCATTGGCTAAAATGCATGTGCCAGTTAATTAATATTCTTTATTTTCCTGAATTTATATTTACTTTATTTTCCTGAACAAGCACAGACCCGAATCCAAATTATGTGATCCACAGTTCCATTGCAACCGAACTCATTTACACGACACAATTTTCAACTAAAAACATAAAACTTTTTATGCATTTTGGCCATTCATTTACACCACAACAGCATTTTGGGGATCTGAAAATGCAAACTTTTGAAAACAGGATTCAAAGTACAAGTCTTCGAAAATGATACCGTTATCTTCATCTTGCAAACTACAAAAATGCAAATTTGTAGAAACGGTGACGCCATGTGCATGCATATTATATGTTCAGTCTATAGGTGCGTAGTGTTTCTTTACAAAGTGAAATCGCCAACTATTGGTCTGGCATGCATAATATAGCATTTTTAGTTGTTTTTGTGGATCCATGTGAGCGGGGATCGTTTTGACAAAGTTGTTGTCTGTGCAAGAAAAATGCTAAGGAAAAACGTTTCCGTTTTTCGTTGACATGTAAACATACTCTCAGACCCCCTCCCACCTCCACATGACAGCTTTCACATTATCAAGTTTTCATTGTTTTCAAACGGTTTCCTGTTTCAAGCTAAACAGCAAGTGTAAAAGACCCCTTAGAGAAAAAAAAACCCATTTGTTTATCTTCACTGTTAATCTAACTTATTTCATTTCTGCTAGGATCGTTGGCTGTGCACACCTTTGAATGTATCTACAGAGCGAGCAACACAATGCAATGTTACCACAACTACCAATACTATTAAAGTTTCACCTCACATTAGGGGAGTGAAGCGACTACAGATGTGAAGTACTAGTAAACAAAACTCCAGTTGCACACTTGCAGTGTAGACAGTGGATACTTCACTGATTCTAATGAAAGCGATTTAGTAAGGTTGCATTGCAGGTGTGGTGAGCTACCAGTTTCAACCCATCCATTCATACAGGTAACTCCATCAGGTGAGTTTTACTTCTTTAGGAACCGCTGTGTACTTTATGATGCAAATGTAAACATATATAAAATATGCAATTATCTATAGCCCATAGATAAGTTTACACTTTGTGTCAAGTAAGGGATCTCTTATGATGTAACTTACCTAGACACAGCTAAACTGTCATCCCAATGTATTTCAGCTTTTCGGTGCTCTGCTCTCAGAAGTTCTGCCCTCAGGTCCTCTGCCTTGGACATACCCGTAACTCTCGAAGCTGGGCGGCAATCTGAGGAAACAGGAGCTGTGCAAGTGCTTCTGGGATCCATACAGACACCCTCACTTACCAAATGACCTGATACACAACAAATGAATGAGCAAACCATATTGGAGTAGGAATCAATAAACCAGTTCTGAATCAGGTTATGTGTAAACCTGTTGTTCATCTAAAGGCAGCATCTCTCTAGCTATTTTTCAGGCAATTTTCAGTGGTATGCTTAATTTACATGATTGATAGAGCACCAAAAGAAAAGCATCAATGTTTCAGCAAAAAAAAAAAAAAAATGTTAGTAGATCTGACATCCTGACCAAGTTGTTTTGAGTAGGCTCGTGGGATGCCATATTTCATCATTTAAGATCTTATTTAAGATCTAAACTTACCAGTGACTGGGTCGCCTGCAGAGTCCCATATTGTTAGAGCCTGAAGGTCTGTTGTCAGCATAGATGAGGAATACCTGAGAGAGGATGGTCTGTTGCAAGACGTCAGTCCTGAGGTGACTGGATGAACCTGAGGGGAGGCACTGAGGGTGACACTGAGGTGCTCTTCAGATTGTATGTTTTCGTGGTGAGAGCCTCCATCCAGCTTGTGGTCAAGGTGAATTAAACGGTACTGAACTGAGGGCATTAGCTTGACCACTCGTTGCCCTGTTGGTCGGCTTTTAGAACCTGATTTTAGAGCCGATTTGATGGGGAGGTGGGGAGGAGAGTCCCTGACGTTGCTGGATAGGTCCTTATTCTCATGGTCAGGTGAGGTTTCTGCAGAGCCTTGAGCAGAAGTCTTTAGAACTTTAGAGCGAGTAGTTTGATCCTCCAGACTTGACCTGGTTTTGGAGTTCCTTCTTTGAGCCCATAGATCCTGATTTCGAGCATAAGGACCATTACTAGTTTCAACTCTGTTTTCTCCTTTCCTGCTCCTTCTTCGAAGCTTCCCAAAAGCTGACATGCTCTCACCTGCACCTCCTACACCTCCCCGCCCTACACTTTCTGCCAGGCTGACGCCTCCAGTAAAAGTTAAGCTTTCCATGAAGGTCGGGTGGACGGTTCGGCGACATAATTGGCTGGGGCTGACCCACCGAGGGACTGCCTTCTCTCGAGAGTCTACAATACACTGTGTCGGCTTAGAAGAACAATCTTTGATCTGTGCAGTTCCCAGGATGCTTCCACAGGTTTCACATGTCCTGAGCATTTCGTCCTTTGGCACCATGGCAGCCAAACACTCTCCCTCTTTGGTTAATATGGCCACAGGGATACCAACGTTTACCCAATTTATTGCCTTCCCCCTGCTTTCCTCCGGGATATTGTACACCGGATCTGTCTTCAGCTGTTGGGTGGAGTGGGATTTCTCAACCACCACTGGCCCGCGTTCACGCACCCGCTCCAGGTACCGTCGCTCAGCCTCCTTTTCTGACTCGTCTTCAAAACGTACTCTTGTGGGCGACTGGCCGTACCTACGGGAGCGCACCCCACGTTCATGGTTTCTTCCACGGACATCCGGTGACTGAAGGGGTGTCACTTCCTCTTGCGCCGTGACAAGAACAGCACTGTGCAGTGCAGAGGACACACTGATTGGTAAAAGCTCCCTATAAAGCAGATACAAGAGCTTTTAGAAAACACCTGGACATCTGCAATCACTATCTGTATCATTATCTCTATTACATCACTGCATAATGTTACATAATTATCATTCAAACCTTAATGGAAACAAACAGCAAATTCATTATTTATTTGAAGTTAAATAGATTAACATGAATGAAGGCTTTTGATCAACTTTTCTTTGAGCTTCAAGAAAATGTGACAGGATTAATAAAAAATGCTTGACAAATATGTGTTATATGCAGTACATGTAATTATATAACACAACTCTGAATGAATTGCCTAAATGAACATTTCTGTGTATCATAGGATATGGGTCATGACTTTAAAAAGGATTGCTTTGGTTTGTTCACTGTAATAAAATTAATATATGACTGTAAAACACAACCATGATGTGGGACGACAAGAAGGTTATTAATTAAACATCTTGAGGTGACTTACAGGGCTTCTCTTTGACCAAGACAGTTAGGAGTTTCACTCTTAGGGTTTTGAGAGCGTGCTTTGAATCGAGCTCTTTCTAACAGACGCTTTGCTTGTTCATGACGTGGACTGAGAGTTACTTCAGCGGTGGAGATGAGAGGTCTGTACAAAGCAGAAAAGGAATTTTACACTCTCCTGAGCAAATAGATTATGATTATTCAAAATGTTTGATATGTCTCAATGGTCATCCAAACATACAAAAGGTCTACAACCTATAACTTCCATGTACGTGTGCAATACTGAACATTAGAATGTCAAAATTGTTGACCTTTCATCATACTTTCCACAAATCAGAAATAAACATACAGAATGACAGAAGCACAAATCTGTCTTATATAATCTCTATCATGACCATGTTCTGTGCATGCCTTAATCTTAAAATGACAAGATGTGTGTCTTTCACATGGATTTGTATTCTGGCAGAGGTATACCATAACTAGTGCAAATGAACAACCATATTCAATGATGTGTTTGATTGGGGACAATGTCTCTTACCTATAGTTAAACACAGGTTCCTTTGTGATAATTGCTGAGTCCCACTCATTTATTTTGTAGGCTGGTAAATCTGTTTTAAAAAAAAACAAACACATAATGCTGTAAAATAATGAACTCCAGCAAGCAGGTTTCAAAGACCCAGCTGATGTGTGATATAATTTCAATAAGTATAACTGCAAACAAATAAATATGATTTTAGTCATCCGCCACAAGACTGGACTCAATATCACATCATTTCTCACTTTCAACATAAGGGTGCTACGTGCCAGTGGAAGAATAGTACAAACACACTGAACCATTATCCTTTACCCCTCTGAGCCAGAAGCGCTCAGCCTGCTGTTACACAACACTCCGGAAAACCAAGCTGGCAGATTTCAGCCTGTCTCTACGTCGTACGGTTTATCTCCACTATTATCTCCACTGCTCCACTCTCTCCCAAACCCTTCCCCCACATCTGTAATTACGGTGACAGGCAGGCACATCTGTTCTGAGAGATCATACTAACCTCCCTGCTGTGAGTTTTGGCTCAGTGACCCTCGGGTGTCTAATGTTGGTTAAATCATAAATACAGTGAAAAACTCCACAAGGCAATTAACGGAACCCAAAAGAAGATATTTTGGAGAATGTTGGAATCCAAACAATATGGGACATTTTTCAAAATATCTTGTACTGTGTTCCACATGAGAAAGAAAGTTACGAAATGAGGGTGGGTAATGATAACAGTATTTTCATTTTTGGGCGAACAACCCCTGAGGTCTTACCTCTGTGTGGCTCCTTTGGTGGTTGATACTGTCCCTCTGGACGCATAGAAGTTGTGATCTCAATGGCCTCAACTTGGTATTGGTTCAGGTATGTCTTGTTCATCTCGACTCTCTCTGCAACAGACAAAGACCCTCCTCTGGAGCACACAGTCTCCCAACTGTCTGCTTTCCACAGGCCACCAACTGGATCTTCTGTTCCAATCTCCTCCTGGAGACACCTATGAAAAGCACTTTCCAAGCTGTCAGACCTTTGCAGCTCCTTGTGAACACCCACAGTCTTTAGTTTTGGCTTCCGTTTTGGACCCACTTCAGTTGTGGGTGGTATATCTTTTGTAGTTGCCAGTGTGGAGGAACTCTCTGAATTAAGAAGTAACGTCTCTGGTCGTGCCACCCGCCAAAAGCCCTTGGGAGGGGCCCAGTGCCTGGGAGAAGACGTCACTGACTTTGTTGCAGTGTCCCCTTGAGGTTCACCAGAACCACCCACAGCAATGTTCTCCAGGCTAGACCCTTCACAAAGCCCACGGGACATTTTTGGCACACCTTGAGATGGGCTGTCTTTCCCACTTTTGCCGCAAGTCTCCTTTTCTCCTTGCATCCCAGAGTTGGGTTCCAGTACTTCCTCATAACGAGTGCTTGACTTATTGCTCTGCTCAGAGTATTCTGTTTGACAAGGAGACAGCACTTCGTCATCTTGGGTTTTCTTCACTGACTCTTCCGTGGAATGCTCTGGTAACAGATCATCTCTCTCTGTCCCCTTTAACTTTCTCTGGGACACTGCTTTAACTTTAGATTGCAGGGCAGAAACTGCTGAACCGGTGGGAGGGGAGCAGGAGGGGAAAGATGCTTTGGATTTCAGTAGGTCAGTGGAGGGTCCACTTTGAGGGTCATCTGGTAGCTCTGCCACACTCCTTAGTGGTTGTGTCCCAGAGAGATCTTCTGTCTCCTCCTCCATTTTGTAATTAAGGGATACTTCAAAGAGAAAAATGCCAGACACACAAATTTAAACAAGATAAAGCAGAAGGTTTTGCAGAGCCACTGTTCAGGGATTCCATTTTAGTAGATTAAATATTCCGGAATCCCTCTTACATACAACATACTATGTAAGAGTTTGCATAATACTACATTACTTTCATTTTGTTAGATTGCCCACATCAAGCAGTCTAAAATGATTCCACGACAAGGTTACACTATCTTAAAGATAATGACAAATATCATAATGGATGCATAGTGAATTCATTGGTACAGACTTATCAGCCCTCAATAAATAAGTGATCGGTTTTATTAAGAGTAATTATACATGGCCAGATCTCTATTAAAGGAAGTTATAAGAAGTAAAACGAAGCAAAATTTCTGCATAGGCTTAGATAAACCATGATACAGATAAATATGTAAATAAGATTTATAAAACATCGTTTATTTGTAGTAATACAAACTGAGATGGAGAATAATAAATATCAATATATTTATTTTATATGATATGTATATGATATTTCATTATTACCTGACGTTATATAAAATTATATACTGTATAACATCTTACCTTAATAGTTGCACTGATGGTCCATTTGAGTCTGTTACAGTTCACAGATTCAGTTGAATAAATCACAAAACATGCAGTATCATCCCTGCCTCTCCCTTAATACTTGAATGGTCAAAAACAAGAACAAATGTTACCCGTTGAAATGAGGAATTACTCCCATGATGCTCCTCTTCATTCAGCTGTCACCAGCACCTATCACTGCGCATCCATTGGCGGTAGATTCCATCTCTAACCTATGAGCGCTCGCTCAATATTCATGATTGGTCTGTTAATCCCCGCAGAAATCAGACGGATTAGACAAAAATGGAAAATAAATGCGTTCTTTAATTCCTTTGATGTCAACTGTAGCATTTCATTGCATAAGTTGGTACAATTCACAGAAACAGTATTTAAAAAGTGCACTCAGTGAGTCACGTGTGAGAGGACAAGTATTTTGAGAGATGCCATTGATTTCAGTTGTACAAAAAGATAATCGAACCTAGAACCTTAAGAAATTGCACTGTTGAAAAATATAACAACAAAAATAATATGTACTAGAGGATTGTTTTATGATCATAATATTCATGAGAATCTATTTCTTTTTTTATGTATACAGAACAAAGACACGCAACTGACTTATTCTCTTTATTATGCTGCCCTTCTTACCCATTCATGCTATCCAAAACAAGAATCTGTCAATATGAAAGTAGCATTCTGTGGATCATTTTAAATATTTTAATTACAGAACATTGTAGACAATTTGTCAAAGAAGATTAGAACTTAATCACAGAGTAAGATCACTTATTCATTATTTCACAGACAAGGCTTAAGGAAAATACTCACACCCCCAGTTTCACAGACAAGGTTTATGGCTAGTCTTGGACAAAAATGCATGCTGAAAGCAACTTGCACTGACGTATTCTTAAAATACGTCACTGCCTTTGTTTTGTCTCAAGATGCACACCATGGAATGTTTTCTTTATTTTTTTTTTTTAAAACTAAGGCACATTTATAAAAGGATTGAACTAAGGCCTAATTCTGTCTTAACCTAAAAGTCTGTGAAACCAGACCACAGTGTTACAACTGTATCTCTTTACGTCTGAACTGAACCCTATTTGAAAAAGTGTGGAAACCACGATGATTTAAACAAACAAACAAAAAAAAAAAAAAAATAACAACAAACTCAGACGAATTTCACTGTTTCACAATTTCTGGTGTGGATTTCACAGTGAATCTGAATTATGCAGTATGTTTTCCTACTCTACATATTCATATGGAAGCCCATTTCCGGCACTTTGGTAAATCATAATTATGATGGAAAAAGTAAAAATGATGACATTAAAAACTAAAACAAATATATGATTTTGTATGTCCTCTTTATGTCAAAATTTTTACTTTTATTTTTAAAATCCATTAAAAAGTCATAATTAAAACATTAGCTAATTAACATAAGCTGACATTCAAATAAGACAAAAAATGATATTTCATAATGTTAAAATTTCCACTTTTCATCGTATGAATTATATGTCATAATTTCATCTTTTTATCATAATTATGACTTAGTGTGCTGTAATTGTATCTGTTTATGTGATAATTTTTCACTTTTTGTCATAATTTCTCATAATGACGGTTTATGTGATCATTTCAATTTTCAAGTCCAAGTTAGGCTGTCTTTTATGTTATGACTTGGTATCTAATACTTTTTTACTGATTTTTTTATGTCATAATTTCAACGTCATCATTTCATTTTTTATATCTGATAAATGACTCTTGTCATAAGATCTTTATATGACATGATTCTGACGTTTTTCTCATAAATATTACTTCTATGACGTAATTATGACGTAGTATGTCATAATTTTGACTTTACTTATAATTATTTTATTATTAATTACAATGTAATGTAATGTTTTTATGTCGTTATTACGATTTACCAAGGCATGATTTTATTTTCTGTTTGGCGATCGGAAATGGCCTTCACAATGAGCTCGATGCAGTGCGCTGCTCAACCAGAGGGAGCGCCCCGGTACGCACCAGTTTCTTTTCTTTCTCGATGAACTCGAGCGCTGCCTCTGGCGGTAGTTAAGCGCGAGGAACTCCCGAACTACTTCGGCAACCCACTATAACGGTCGACATGGCGACCGAGGAAATAATCAAGCGTTTTCTTAAGAAAAGATGAAGATAGCTGATACTCAGTAAGAATGAGCGAGTGAGTGTGCATTTGTTGTCTTGCGCCTGTGGGATGCAGAATAGCGCATTTTGCGTGCATTATGTGTTGGTTTCTGGGTGTGGACCGCACACGGCTGGCTAACGGCTAGTCTGATAGCACGTTTGCAGCATTTAGCCGCCCGGCTAGCCTTGTGCAGCTTCTTCTTGAGCTATTTTTCGTCTTTTCCGTCAGCACGAGGGCTTAATTGGTGGTTAGTTCGTGCAGTATGTCGTTTTGGGCGTTGTCTTTGTCAGTAAATTTAATTTAAGCTGTGTATTATATTGAAATAGCAATTCTTTTAGCCAAATAGCTTATTAGCTCATATGGCTAAACTGAATGCTGTGTTTACACGGGCCTCCGCTGACAAAAATAGCTGTTTACAGTAATCCACGTGATTGAGTATTTGCATCTATTCTTACCACATGTCACGATTCCGCTGCGGTGTTTTGACAGCGGGATGGACAATAATCGAGAGTTTTGGTCAGGTTCAGCGGGTGCTGTGTTACATAATCGCGAGATCTCTTGTAGTTTAGCATAAACAGATCGTACATCTCACTTTTATCCTCTGTCTCAGTCTTATCTCAGCACAAATTGAAGTCTGATTAAATATTTATCTATGCTCACAATCCCTGTTAGAAATTAAATTTGTATTTGTTTCTAGCGTATTGAGCCCAGATAGACACAGGAGTCTTTGGATAATGTGCTAGCTCGATAATTAGCTAATGGAGATGGACCGTGGAAAACACAACATTAAACTGTAAATCAGTTTGGCTTATTTGTGGCAGGTAAAGGGTATTAATTTTAATACGTGGTTATCAAACGAGTTCATGTAATGCTTATACGTTCAAAATTGCTTAAACTGTGTGAAGTGAAGTTTATTGACAGACGAGTTAGCTGAGGGTAGCCTGTGTACTTAAGGCAAGACAGAAATATAGTGTAACAATTTTAACTAATAGATTTCACCAGCTGATTAATCAAAGTACTGTAATATAACTCTTTTGTTGTATTCCAAGTTTTTTTTTTGAAATGCTATGTTTAAATATGCGGCATTGTGTAATTAAATATATGTATTTATTTGCATACATTTCCAGTTCACAAATCTGAACATATGATAAAGCCAGGTTCAAAATTGTTTTCATGTTAGATTTAAATGTTTTTATTTTAAATGTCTCCTTTTATTACACCGTATGTTAGAAAATACTCTCAACAGACAGACCAAAATACATTTACACCATGTTTTTAGGAACAAAAGTTATATAAATCTGCCAAATAATGAACAATCCCCTCTGTAAACTTTAAAGTTTGGTGTTTATGAATGCTGTAAACGGCTTTTAAAGAAAGGTATTGTAATTTAAACGTCTACAGATGCAATTAGATAAAATGTTAACAAACACTTAAATGTGTATTTTGGATGTATTTTTATTTCAGCCAGTCTGAAAGATGACAAGTTAAGGAAGCAAAATAGCAATAAATGTTTAAACTTGTCTTGTTTTTAAGTTCTCTCCTTTTGTTTGAGGAGCAACAGCTGCCAGACGTTGTTGATCTTCAATAAGCCAGTCGGCTACTGTATTTCGCTGCGTAATTGTTTTGGTTATTGTGTATCATCATAGAAGTGTGTCAAATATTGTTTCCTAATTTCCATATTTATGTTATTAATCATCAATGGCATCTCTTTTGTTCCAGGTTTCAGGTTTCACACCATGTGATGATCACCCGGGACGTGTGAACTTATTTAAGAACTCCTGTGTTCAGAAGATTTTTTGATTCCAGTGGAATCTTTCGTTTTTTTCCCATCTGTTATTTCCTTTTTGTTAAATGACACACCCAATCACACATACACCCGCACGCACACCCAGGAGAAACCCCCCCACCCTTGTTTACATGTAGAACAACCTTGCTACAATGCCTGTACAAGCTCCACAATGGACAGAGTTTTTACTGTGCCCCATATGCACCCAGACATTCGAGGAGACAGTGCGCCGGCCCATCAGTCTGGGTTGCGGCCACACTGTTTGCAAGATGTGCCTCAACAAGCTGCACCGCAAGGCCTGTCCCTTTGACCAGACGGCCATCAACACTGACATCGAGCAGCTCCCCGTCAACTCGGCCCTGCTACAGCTGGTCGGGGGTCAGGTGAGACATTTTGATCGCATTTACCAAGCAGTGTAATCGCAGTATCTCAGATCTCTCACGGTGTGCTTAATTTAATTTGTCCTTTTGTCTCAGGTGCCCAAACAACAACCTGTGGCACTTATTACGTGTCCAGAGGACACCAAGCATTATGATGAGGCTCGGCAGTGCGTTGAGGAGCTGGCCCTCTACCTCAAACCCCTCAGCAGTGCACGAGGTACCTGACATGCTCTCATGTGCTCTTCAAAGTAGTGATGCACCAAAATTACAATTATTTAGTTGAATACTGAAATCTAAAACAAAGTTTATTTAATTAGCAGTTAAAATGCATTATTAGTGTATTATGCAGGATTTTCAGTTAAAGTTTGTGTAAACAACATTGAAATTGGCTTCTCCTTATGGGCGGAACACTGCCAAAAGCCATTCACCTTGCCCCGACATGATATCAGTTGCACACTCCACCCCACCGACTCGTGAAAATGCCATCGGGAAGATGAGAGATCAGGTGTTTTGCAATATTTTTGTGGTAATCATGCATAAATAGCATTTTGTGTGTATATTAAAGGGTTAGTTCACCCAAAAATGAAAATTCTGTCATTTATTACCCTCATGTCGTTCTACACCCGTAAGACCTTAGTTCTTCTTCGGAAAACAAATTGCGATATTTTTGATGAAATCCAATGGCTCAGTGAGGCCTGCATTGCCAGCAAGACAATTATCACTTTCAATGCTTTAAACACTTTCAGAAAGCTTCTAAAAACATATTTAAAACAGTTCATGTGTATACAGTGGTTCAACCTTAATATTATAAAGCGGCGAGAATACTTTTTGTCAGCCAAAAATAACGACTTTTCAATAATATCTAGTGATGGCTGATTTAAAAGCACTGCTTCGAAGCTTACGAATCTTTTGTTTCGAATAAGTGATTCAGATCACGTATCAAACTGCCAAAGTCACGTGAACTATTGAAATTTCGAATCACTTATGACATAACAAAGCGTTATTGAAATCACGTGACTTTGGCGCTCTGAACCACTGATTGGAAACAAAAGCTGATAATCACTAGATAATGTTGAAAAGTCATTATTTAGTTTTTTGGGCGCACAAAACGTTTTCTTGTTGTTTTGTAATAAGGTTGAACCCCTGTAGTCACATGAATTGTTTTAAATATTTTTTAGTAGCTTTTGGTGCATTGAAAGTGTTAATTGTCTTGCTGGCAATAGAGGTCTCACTGAACCTTCAGATTTCTCAAAAATATCTGAATTTGTGTTCCGAAGATGAACGAAGGTCTTACGTGTGTAGAACGACATGAGGGTGAGTAATTCATGACAGAAGTTTCATTTTTGGGTGAACTAACCCTTTAAACGACATTTGCATTAATCGTAAATGACTGGCTGTAATTGGCAAGTGAGTTTAGCCATCTTCAGTCTAGCTCTCTAATACACATTGATTACGTGTTAGCATAAAAACGAAATTACAATGCCTAGTAATCGGTCCAGTTGCAGTTAACGGAAGACACGACAACTTAGCGGAGCGTCCTGAGCATCAGACACAGATAATAAAGTCCTGCCCTCCCCTGTGCTGGGTGGTGTTATTTTTGTATGAGTTTATACTTTCTTTTTTTTCTCAAATCCGGCTTAGTGCACTTTTAGCTGATCAAATTTATTTAATAATCAACACTCAAAGAAAAACTGTTACTTTAAGTTGTATACAAACAAATTACAGTTTTTATAAATAATAATTTTGAATTTGTTGTTGAAATACAAGCATTTATAAGGTGGCTGTAATAACTTATTTTCATGACAGATTTATTCAAACATACATTAAATAATGAACACTAACAGGTTAAGTAAAAATAATATGAAAATGTGTCTATCTCTCTTGCCACAGATAAAAACGGAATTTAATGTTTGATATTTATTAATAAAATTGATTATTGAATTTGAAAGCATATCAAAGGGAACAAAGCACAAAGCTTATTACGATTATTGGATGGCAGGCTCGCTACAAGTTTTTTCACATCAACAGTAAATAGCATAGGCTAAAAGATCGATCTTGAGATTTAAGAATCAATATTGGTTCAACATAGTGATGCCATGTTTACATATTGTAGCTCATACATGTTTTGTGCAAGATTAAAACGCTGACACATTCAAAATGCACCATCAGAAAAACGCTAATTAACCCTTTCGCACGTAAGTTTAAAATATTCTGGCTGAGCCCCCAGCGTGAGTTTTTCAAGGCGACCGTTATTTAGAACGTGTGGCTTTATTGTTTCCATGGTGACGCGTCATTGCTTGTCACGTGACAGACGGTAGCCACAATAGCGCTGTATGACTGATGATCTGCTTTTATTTCATTTTTCTTTTTTTAATCAAAATATTATCAAATTTGATGACTATAGCGTGAAATATCTGATATTCCGATTGTCAAATATGTGCAAGTGGATGTGTTTTTCTGTTTAAACACTTTTATAATGATCGCGTTAGTTGAGCTATACGCGCGATGGGCGCCGCCATGTTAGTTTGCCCCGCAGTACAGAGAATCGCGTCTGTTGGTTTTAAAACACGTGAATTCATCCACTTATCCCGAAATACATGAATGTAAGTGAGTCGGTGAACTGATAGAAGAAGAGAGTAAACTTTAAAGTTACTTACACAATGTGTATCTGATCTGAATAGAGCGTGTCGTCTAATTATTATGGAAATTATTGTTATTGCCGCTCCCATAGACGTCAGTGTGTATTTTACAAACTCTAAATGTATTGATTTGTTAGTACTTATGTGCATTTAAATGTCTGAAACCTAAAATAAACATTATGTGGTTGAAAACACTGCATATTTGTGATATATTGACAGCGCTGAGCGCGTCTGTCACTGGCTCAGCGCCAGAGAACGCGCGCAAGGACATTTGAATTTGGCAGTTGATCACGTGATGCGCTGAAAGTTCTAATCACACCGGTGTGATCGTACGCTCCAGGGACCAGCCAAGACTGATCACACCGGTGTGATCGTACGCGTCAAAGGGTTAAATGTCACTGTTTGGTCAATGATTTTGCTTCTCAAAAGCTTTTCGGCTTTTCAGGACAGAGAATGGTTCCATCCATTTGATAGAATGGACGTGAATGCTAGCATGTAGACATTTGTAAGGAGTGTGGTTTAAGCTGACTAAATGATTGGAGAAGAGTGAAGTCTGTCAATTCACCAGAAGAACTACTTTAAGTCAGTATGATGGGCATGGCCAAATCATTTTTTTAAATCATATTTTTGGCTGTATCTAGGAGTGGGGTTGAGTAATGCTGCTCAGAGCATGCTGAGTCGCCCCATGCAGAGGAAGCTGGTGACTCTGGTGCACTGTCAGCTGGTGGAAGAGGAAGGACGGGTCAGGGCCATGCGGGCGGCCCGCTCTTTGGGTGAAAGAACTGTTACGGAGCTCATTCTGCAGCACCAAAACCCCCAGCAGCTCTCCTCCAACCTGTGGGCTGCTGTGAGAGCCAGAGGTTGCCAGTTCCTGGGCCCCGGTAAGATGACACTTCTTTTTAAAGCATGAATCTCATATTGTTTGGTCAGCTGTATTGCAGAGTGATGGAAAAGAGGTTAAAGCACCTCTCTGCAAATTGTTCACATCAGTTTGAACAGATGTATTAACAGTCATTAATTCAAATTAGAATGTTTACTGCACAGTTAATATTTGTACTTGTGTGAACAGGCCTTAGTTGGTCATTGAACTTATTTGTTCTAGTTCTAGTTTCTTATGTCAGCCCTTTTTTATCAACAGCCATGCAGGAAGAGGCACTAAAGCTGGTGCTGTTGGCCTTGGAAGATGGATCCGCTCTTTCTAGGAAGGTTCTGGTCCTCTTTGTGGTCCAGAGACTTGAACCGAGATTTCCTCAGGCCTCCAAAACCAGTATTGGACATGTAGTTCAGCTCCTTTACCGTGCCTCCTGCTTCAAGGTAGTTGTCCTCTATTTTGCACTTGATCTCACTCATGCTGTTTATATGTATCTTACGAGTCTGTACAGTGATTTGATATAGTAATTTTATTTATTTATTTATTTTTTGTTAAATTGTTTTGTAATTGTGATCTCTTGGGAGTTCGCTTTTTTTTGTTTT